>ML782425.1:278419-301083 GCA_009831015.1 Picea engelmannii
TTTATTATTTACCTTTTAAAATCTCTTAAACCACTTTGATTACTTTGACCTTTTGGGGCTTCTAGATGACATATGAGGGTCCTCCAACTTCGTAAGGCCATAACTCTCAAACCGTGAGGAGTTATGTGACGTTCTACATAGCAATAAAAATGGCATGACATGTACTATCCATATAGAATATTATTATCTAAAAATATATCATAACTCATACCATTACCCATCAAACAAACTTGGGTCCATTACCCAAACCTGGGGTCTCCAACTTCTCATGGCCATAACTCTCTAACCGTGAGGAATTATGTGACATTCCACATACCACCGGAAATGACATGACAAGAACTATCCATATGGGATATTTTCCCTGACAAATTCACTTTCCTTCATATCATTATTCCACAATTAAGCATGGGTTCTCTTACTCCACAAAGCGTCTTCCCGTGAGGGCTTTCACCATAAGGGGACCACTTTGGAGTTCATCCATATTTACTTCTTCTCAACCATGAAAAAACAATAATGAGTCATATTTTCATCAAACACTATTGGGTCCATTACCCAAACCTTTGTGCTATGGGTCTTTCTTCAAGGGTTGACATCAATGACAACCAACCTTAATCAACATCTTAAAGTAGTTAACAGAAAATATGTCAGTAAGCATTTTTAAAGGATGAGGGAAATCTTAACTAATAAAGTCTGATGATTTCATTGGTATAGTTGGAGTTTCCTTGGCCAAAATCCACAGATAGTTATGATCTCTCAAATCAAAAATATGTGTATTCCATGTCTAGAGGAAATAGAGTCAAACCCCATAAGTATTACTATCACATAACTATTTTTGAAATTTTATCAATGTGTTGACTTTCCTGAATTTTCTGTCCATCGGCATTTTCTTTGTGCTTCATTGAGTTAAAATTATTATGATGTTGAGTATCCGATGGATCCTTCTCTTATTTGGTGGAACTCGGTTGTTTCCGATGATATCCCACACTTTTTTTATGTTTGGCAATGAATCGATGATCCAACGAGAAATATGGAAGGGTATAATTAATTTCTTGTTTTGATTACGACGTATATTGAAGACTAATTCAGGATTTTGAATATTGTGTTCAACCAACAACAGTATATTTCATTTTTTGTTTCTAATGCATCCACTATGGCATCCGTGTTGCAAGAATATAAGGTGCACCATAACCACACTTTATGGAACGATCATGTGTGTTGGTCCTTCCATTTGATATTCTTGGATGAGTGATCACCATGGAAACAAATATTGGATTGGGGAAAAGCTTTGAACAGATCGATAAGGTCAGGTTATCACTCTTTGGGTGAAAGCGCGTCACGTGGGGCTACAGAACGTGAAAATGGCCATTTAATTTATTTGGAAGCCACACTCTGAGAATTCAAAACCAAAACATAACTTTAGCTCTAACTCTGAACTCCAAGGACTCAATGGTGAATTCAGTGCAAGTCACTATCCAGGTCTTTGATTTTTTGGATGAGTAGAGTGATGTGGATTTTAGGATGTGGGCATATTATCGAAATGAGGAATGCTCATGATATATAAGGGCACGTCCATACATGTGACCATGCATTAGTTGCCATGTTCCCCAGGCTAACTAATAGACAATGAATGAAACATGTTTTTTGGTAGCCGTGGTTGATTCAACCGGGCAATTTATACCTATCAACGCTACCCACCCATATGATCTTCTTGTCATCGCAGCTATGAACTCTATAATGCATGAATTATTTAAAAGAGCATCTTTTTGTTGGTTCCAAAAAGGAAATGGTTATCAATCTGAGTAATGAGTACTTCCCTTCGGTCGGGGGATAATTCACAGGCCAATGAATGGCAGAAATACGTATATCTGGTTGTTAAGGTGCTAAGGTGGTTGTATCTACTACTATTGAGATATATGTATATAAAGCCTGCCTAGCGATTCTAGGCAGTGCCCAAGGATTAAAGTTATGTTACAGCACGCCAAACTGGTCATTTGATTGGTTTATGTCTCAAACGCTTAAGCCTATCACTTACCTGTTGCTTATAACACTGAATTGATGTCGAAAAGATCTTGTATGAGAATTGAGTGGCGAGGATTTTATGAGCAATAATGATTGTAGTTCTGAAACAGGCAGTGGCATTAACTTTCATGCACGATAGAAAACGTAATTCCTAGGAAAGTGTGAATGACTGGGGGTTGAATCTGTCTTTTCTACGAGTCTAACAGAGATCTTTGAAGAAAAAAGGATGATTTTCTTGACAGCATGAAAATTCGATTGTTTTGTTTTGTTTTATTATAAAAAAAATATTAAAAAAATAATTTTCTTTTATTTGTTTTGTTACAAAATAAAATTATATATATATATATATATATATATATATATATATATATATATATATATATATGTATGTATGTATGTATGTATGTATGTATGTATGTATGTATGTATGTATGTATGTATGTATGTATGTATGTATGTATGTATGTATGTAAAATAATACAAATAATTTTCTTTTATTTGTTTGTTTTATTATAAAAAAAAATTATATATATAACATAAAATCATAAAAAGAAAAATTGAAAAAATAATAATAATAATTTTGTAAAAAGAGAAAAAAACTTTAGCAAATGGACATTTCAATAATTCTTGAAAACGATATCGAAGTAATGTTTTTTACGCTAACTTGGTTTGTTGAGTCACTTTACGCCATGATCAATGATGAAACAAGTGCGCCAGGACAACAGATACAAAAACATATTTTATTTCTTTCATTTGCCGCATTAGTACTTCTTTATGTATGTTATGTTTTTCGAACTTCTCACAGGTTTTCATGCAGGAATTTGTAATAATTTTTTCAGGTGTTGGACACACTCATGTTTCATCTTAAAGTAATTTTCAAGAATTACAAAAACTTTTGAAAAAAAGCATGTTTTGTTGACTGCTTGAAGGAGCTAACTCTCATTCTACACATCATGGTGTTTGTTGTTACACAACAACCATTCATAAAACCATTTTGCGTCATGAATTATTTCTTCCCATTTCTCCTTCAAAGCAGATTGGTCATCCCTTTGTTGAAGTCCATATTCCATTGAATTATCCTTCATGACTTCGCACACTCCTATCTTTCTGAGTCCCATACATCTCTTTATCTTTTTTTCAATTCATTTTTCCTTGCCAATAAAACTATTCATCTCCCTTTCCATGACTACATTGCCTTGCCATGAACAATGTTGCTACTGAGATATTTTCATCTATAGTCCTACTAATAATTTTGTATGAACTCACGTTGACTGATGTGGGATTCCTTAAGGCCCACCTTTCAACAAGTCTTGCCCCATCAACCTTTGCACCTTATCTGGGATATACACTAGAGTCCATTTTGAGTACCTAGAGTCTTGCATGCCTTAATGGAAAGTTATCTCGCTGACAATCATGGGAATACATCAATGTCCCTTGATATTTATATCTTGCAAGTGGCTCGACATCAGTAAATCTATTCTCACTTCGCAATATGTAATCGGGTACCTTGGCACTCATTGACATCAATGGTGAGTTTTCCTCGCATTGGTTAATGACATTCATCAATGGTCGATAATCCAATGAATTATTTTCATGCTCGACATCGACACATTCATTTGCATGACTAGAATTGTACCATCGGGTTTAGTAGCTGGTAAAGACTATACACTTTTCAGGAATCCATCAGTAGTTGCAGTAGCATGACTTCAGCTATATGAGAGTACCACAGTTCCACTTTCATACTTCCTCTTTTCCATGATTCATCAGCAGCAGTTCAGATTCCTCCACTTCACATTCTCTGATCCAATAGACAGCAGTCGCAGCTACAGTAACAGTTACATTTTCATGATCCTTCCACAGTGACATCTTCCATGCTCCATCACTCGCATCAGCCATATTCCTATTGCATATTTCATCAACATTTTGGGTAAGTGGAGGTATGTTATTTTCTAAACTTTAATCATGTATTTCCTCAACTGCTAGCAATGAATAATTTGGAAACATATCTCTCCATTCTCCCTTTCCTTTTCACTTCTATGACTCATGCCATGTTGCATACGGACATGCAACCAAATTAGTTGGGGGCTAGGGGACTATATTCGCTATCATCACTCCATTTTTCCACTACCATCATTCCATTTTTCGTCTCATTTACCATTTACCAACATTTATTTTCCAACAATACTTTGTTGCACTTTGCTCCATAAGCATTGATATACATATTGGCATGATTCACAAATATAAAAAAGGGCTTTCTTATACTCAGTGATGTTTCCTTATGCACATTGATATCTTATCTTTTCTAGTAAAGTATATGGGTAAATTATTATCATAACAGCAAGAGAACAAATAAAGAAATGAATGTTGTTAACACACGAACCAACATTCTTTATATTCATGGTTGTCACACAAGAACAAACCATAAGAAAATTTAAGTTGTTGCTCATGTAAATCCAATCCTGGAAACATTCTTTATCATCACTCAAAGTTGAAATTCAGATGCCAAAATTTCTTGAGAAGATCCATGCACAGTTGCATGTGGACATGCAACAAGTTCAGTTGGGGGTTATGTTGGGGCTCAGAAATGTCATATTTTCATCCACCTTTCCCTTCATCATTCTTCACATTTCATCGCCCCACTAACCTTTCATGATATCATTTTCATAAATATATTCGGTTTTCACCTTATTTTTCTCCACTTTATTCATTTTAGTATTAAAAGGGAATTTGTGATTAAATATTAGAAAATCGACTTTTTTTCATATATATCTCAAAAATGTGTGAGCTTTGTAATGTGTAGGAATATGTGAAGGATTAATTCAAAAAGGTTTCTCGAATATCTCCTCCACCATTACAAGGAGATAGTTATTCAAAGCCTATTCCAAGGAGAAGATCAAGGATATTTGGTTGGCATATATTATCCAAGATATATGAGAGATATGTGTGAGGATTTGAAGGGATTATATTTTGTAATAATGGGAAATTGGTTGAGAGAAAAGTGGATCTGTAATTATGAGATGGTTATCTTATCTTCAAGACTCTCATGTATAAAAGAGAGGGATCTCTCTTCATGAGGGGGTAGTCATTAAGTAGACATTTAAGACTAATCATTAGGATTTGAAAGATAAGTTTGATTGTGGAGAAAGGGATTCTTAGTTTGATTCATTCTTTCATTATTGTTTCATGAATTGATTCTTGTAATGTAATTTGAGACTGCTTTACTATTAGTGTGAGCTCATATGTTTCATCTTGTTGCTCTTCACATGTTGTTTATCCTTTGACGCAATTTTCCATTCCTAGATTAATTTCATTTACCCAAATTTCATTTCAGTCGTGTGTTGTAGCAATTCAATTCCAAGTAGTTTGTTTCAGCTTCCTGCATTAGATTAATGATTCAATTTTAGTTGTATCTTTATCATTAGATTAGATTAATTATGCTTTAATCCTGCATATATTTTTCATGTGCTTCGTAAGTATAAGAACCTCGGATTGACAAATTAGATGGTTGGGAAAGTACTAGAATGAAATTAATACAACATTAGTTTGGTCCAACATAACGACTATCGTTCCCTTCTTACGATTGTTGTTCCCTTTACATGTAGTGTCATTCATTTGAATGGAACAAATGTCGTTCCCTTTGTTACGATTATTTTTCCCTTTACAAGTGTTGCATCTTTGGAGGATGAGGTATTGAAAATAGAAGGTAAGAACCTACATAGGCAACAAGTAAAATGCTTGTGCCAATGCCTACCTTTAGTTGATGCATAGAGATTGTTTTTAGGACATATTTAGAGCCCAACAGGTGTAAGGCTCACTGGCTCGATGACTAGTGAAGGAATGGCATCCACATACACCACTCCCTTGATTTGAATGTTTACCCTCTTGGCCGCTATATCCTATGGCAACCTCGTGGAACTATGTGTTTTCCTTGCAATGCAACTAGGAGCTCTGACCTTCGGTGGTATCATTATGATCAATCCTCCAAAATTTTCCATGAATATTCACTAATAACTCAAAATTACATGCTCATGCTTAGATTTCTTCCTTATATCACGTTTTCTTCAAGTCACAATGAGTCTTCTTGTTCATGTTTCCTGCTTTTATAGTTCCTTTCATAAATTCTCTATTATATCCCAATTTTCTGATCATCAAGTTTCCTCTTTCCAGTCGTTTTCTATCTAGTCATGTTGTGTTTTCTGTCTTGTCACCTTTTTCTAGAACATAGGGTATTCTTGTTCTGTCACACCACTTACTATCTGTTGTGAATTGTATCATCTAGCTATGCATTCAAAACATTTATCCATCTACTGCATCTTTTTGTATTTTTCTTATTTTTCCAATTTTTTTCTTTCTTTTTCTATTTTTTCTATATACACTATGTACAATTGTATTGTGTTGCAACTACTGAGGGTTATTGGGTTGACTATCCCTATGCAATTTCAATCGACTACCATTCACCAATACTTGCATCTCTTTTCCTTTTAAATCCTGCAGTTTCACAACACCTCCATCCATGACAGACTTTATCTCATATGGCCCTAGCCAATGCATCTTGAATTTCCCTAGGTGTTGTAAGTATTTACTATCAAGGAGGAGAAGAAGATCTCCTTCCTTAAATTTCTTCTTCTTAATGTGCCTATCATGACAAGATTTATCCTTTGCTTTATTTACTTCTTGATGGAAAGCAGCCATAATATTGTCTTCTTCTAATTCCATAAGTTGAGCCAATCTTTCTTGTATTGTGTCTCTTTATGTCATGTTTGTAATAGTTGCAATGTGTAGACTAGGTATAAAATATTCCAAAGGGACAACTGCTTCTTGTCCATACACCAGTATGAAAGGTGTCTTCCCTGTAATTTTCTTGCATGTGGTTCTATAGGACCATAATATTGTTGGTATCTTCAAATCCCAATCATCCATGTTCACATTGCAAATCTTGGTTAAGGCATTCTCCAATATCTTAGTAAATGCTTCCATTGTTCCATTATCTTGAGGATGGTATGGAGTGCTCTTCTAATGATGTATCTCAAATTCTCCAGTCATTGCCTAAATGGTACTATTAATAAAATGTGTTCCTTGATCACTCATCAGAATCCTAGGGCATCCAAATCTTGTAATTACATGTTCGAACAAGAATTACACTGCAATTTCTAGGCTACAATCTTTCACTATTGCTACTTCAGCCCATCTGGTTAAATATTTTGTCATTGTAATAATGTACCTTGCTCCTGATATTCTAGTTGGTGGATTGTTTGGACCTACATAGTTTACTTCCCATTTATCAAACACTTTAAGAGTTACCTGAGGTATTAATGGAATCTCATCCCTCCCGGATGGCTTTCCAACCCTTTGAATGATATCCCAATTCTAGAAATACTCCTTTGCATCCTTAGAAATTGTTGTCCACCATAATCCTGCAATCAATATCTTTTATGCAGTATCATTTCCTTCGTAGTGTCCTCCATCTACTCCTTCATGTGCTTATGCTAAGATGATCAGATGTTCATGTTCCATAACACATCTTCTTAAAATGTCATTTGCTCCTATTTTATACAAATTTCCTTCAACAAGTTGGTAATTTATAGCTCTAACCACCAAATTCTTCTTATGCACAATATTATATTCCTTTGGCGAAAATCTTGTACTAAAAAATTCAATGATATCAACAAAATATTCATCAACAATCTACACTGAAAAGTTTTGTGCATCAAGAACATTTTCCTCCAATATGTTTGGTTCCTCTCCATTTGTTATCCTGGACAAATGATATGGCCATGCATTCAATCTTCCAGGCTTCACAATGTTAGGGTCCTAACCCGCACATAGGTAGATCAATATATTTGGATGTAATAAAGGTCAATATTAATAAGGCCTTTCAATATAATAGAATAAGGTGGATGTAAGAAGACCTAATAGAAGATTTTGCTTCTAGGAGGATCTTCCTCTAGATGCTTTTCTTGATAGACATATTTAGTATAAATAAGGGTCGAGGGTATGAAAACCCTAGCTTGGAGATTATTGTAACAGAGTGCTGCTCGACTGGAGGTTTCCCCCTCGAAGAGGCCCGTGAACATTGATTTCTAAATCAAAGTGCTATTTATGTTGTTGTTCTTATATCATTTATGTGTTATTGTGGAGATTATGTTGGTTATATTACTATTATTCTGCCATTTCTAGAATTTTATTTATGTTCTGCATAATTATTATATCTAGTATCTTGCAAGTGGTATCAGAGCACTTTCCTTGGCAGAAATTGTGGGAATTTTTTTTCAGGGTAGAGACATATTCCGACGTCTTTAAGCCACAGAGATTTTTCCTTACGCACATAAACCTGTGGTTGAGGGATTCATACACATAGGAAATGCAAGTGGTTCTTAAGCGCACATCTGTTGGCCACCCTTGTAACCCCTATTGGTACCCCTTCGAGTGGTAGCGCATCAGACAGCACCTGTGTACGGATCAGCCTAGATTTCTAGAATCCCTCTTTAGATAAACCTATCGGCCACTGGTTTGCTATAGTGTCACCGCGAACAGCACTCAGGAAGATACTCTCTAGTACCTAGGTAGTTAGGTAGTATGGCTAAGGGTACGGTCTATCCTCCTTAGTTAGTACCCTAATATATTGGGCCGAGTACTATTGTTGGACCCCACACGTATATCAGAGAGCTATAGCACAGGGAAAACCCTTGTCTGTAGAACCCTTGAATACCTAACCCTTGGGGAACAAAAACATAAACAAATTAAAACAGACCAGATCTATTGTCACACAACTATGTTCGGGTTGCCAAGTAAATACACATTTGTTTCTGGTTAAGCATTTGGGGATTTCATCACTGTAGTATTCTTCAGACCGGAGTATAACTCCACAGGTTTTAAAAAAAAAAAGTCTGGAAATTTTTTCACCATTATTTGAGACCTATTCCATTAGATTCATCTCTTCGCCCTTATCACATTCATCTATATCATTTTTCGGAAAAAAAAATTGACCCCACCCGCACCTTTTCAATTCACCCATCCTCATCACCCATACCCATAGCCAAGATCTAGAAACTCACTTCAACACCTTGCAATTTGGTTTCCTCGAGACCCAAAAAGAAGTGAAACAACTCAGTGCTACTATTGCCTCCATTGATTCATCCATCAATACAACCATAAATACAACCATGCAGTCCTTAATGGAGGAAGTCAAACAAGAACTGACCAAACTGAAGATTCCTACAGATGACCCTTTATCTAAAGCACCTCCAAATACTGAAGGCAAACATTCCTCCCATTCCCATACCTTTCAGCCCCATCACTTTCAACGTGACCTACGCCTTCCGCAGGTGGATGTGACCAAATTTGATGTCTCGGACCCCACTGGTTGGGTAACCCAAATGGAACATTATTTCTCTTTATATGGCATCACAAATGACTTGGCCAAACTCCAGTATGGTGTTCTCCATCTAGATCAAGAACATTGGCAATGGTGGCAATAGAGAAAAAAATCCCATCAAGGGTATATTGCTTGGACCCAATGTGTGACTGAAATTTATGAACACTTTGACATGGACACCAACCATTTGGGCCATTTGACAAAGTTGAAACAATCCGGAACAGTAGAAGACTTCATAGTTTCCTTTGAGTGCCTGGATTTTCGAACAGAGGACATGACTGATGCTTTCTTTCGAGAGTGTTTTATCAGTGGCCTCAAGGAGGAGATTTGGGCCCATGTCCTCATGGCTCGACCCTCGAGTTGGGTGGAGGCTACTAAAAGAGCTAAAGAAGCACAACAGGTTCTATCCTCTCAAAACCGAAAACCCTCCTTTATCCCTCGCCCTAAACTCGTCACACCCACTACTCCCTCCGCCCCATTAAAGATCCAAAAATTGACCAGGGCTAAAATGGTTGAACGCCAACTCAAAGGCCTTGTTATAATTGTGATGAAAAATATTTCCCAAGCCACAAGTGTAAGGAACAAAATATTTTTATGGCCATCTCTAAGGATATTTTGGAAGAGGATGTTGAAACTCCCCTTGTGTCTAAGTCACCTGAAATCACTAACATAACCCCTCCCTCAGACCCTCCTGAAGTAGAACCCGTCATTTCCCTCAATGATCTCACTGGCTTCTCCGCTCCCCAAACCCTCAAGTTAATCAGTTACATCAAGCATCGGAAGGTCATCATTCTGGTTGATAGTGGAAGCACCCATAATTTTATTCATCACTGCATTGCCCAAGAAACTCATTGCTACATCCATGTTGTCAACAATTTCCAAATCATGATTGCCAATGGTGGTTCCATGAAATGTGGAGGGCGTTGTGAAAATGTGTCTCCAAATCGGTGACTACCACCTAAAATCCCATATGTTTTCTATCGACATGGGTGGTTGTGACATTGTGTTGGGTGAAGACTAGCTAAGAACTTTGGGTCCCATTCTCATGGATTTTAAGGCATTAACCATGCAATTCAACCAGGAAGGCCACCAATATAAATTCCAAGGAATCACTGTTGGTTCACCTAAGGTCATTAGTTCCCATCGCATGGAAAATATGCTCAAAAAATGTCATTCTACTGTCATTTCCCAACTCCATGCCATACAAGCAACAAAGACACCCCCGATGTCGCATGACCTCCAATCCCTCCTTTCTAAACATCAAATGGTATTTTCCACTCCCCAAGGACCCCCTCCTTCCCGCGGTGTTCATGATCATTCCATTCCCCTTATACTCAGAAGCCTTCCTCCCAATATCTATCCATATCGCCACCCTTTTTCACAAAAAAATGAAATTGAGAAAATGGTCCAGGAACTCCTTAATGCAGGCATTATCCACCCTAGTACGAGCCCTTACTCTTCTCCTATAGTCATGGTTCTGAAGAAATAAGGTTCTTGGAGAATGTATCCTGACTTTCGTGCCCTCAACAAAATGACCATTAAAGACAAATTTCCCATTCATGTCATTGATGACCTCCTGGATGAATTGAGTGGTGCCCAATTCTTTACTAAACTTGATCTTCACTCGGGTTATCACCAAATACGTATGAAAGAGGAAGACATTCCCAAGACAGCCTTTCACACTCATGAGGGCCACTATGAGTTTTTGGTCATGCCCTTTGGCTTGTGTAATGCCCCCTCCACCTTCCAAAGCCTCATGAATCATGTCTTTTGTCCCTTTCTCCATCATTTTGTCTTAGTTTTCTTTGATGATATCCTCATCTATAGAAAAACCTGTAAAAACCATCTTACTCATGGGGATCAAGTTCTCCATCTACTCTCTCAGCACCAACTTTTCCTGAAACAGTCTAAATGTGGTTTTGGTGCCTCAGAAGTAGAATACTTGGGTCATCTGGTTGGCAAGGATGGCATTAGGGTGGATCTGAAAAAGATTGAAGCTATGAAAGACTGGCCACACCCAAAGACTCTCAAAAGTTTGCATGGATTTCTGGGCTTAATAGGGTATTATCGCAAGTTTGTTAAAAACTACGGAAAGATTGCAGCACCTCTCACTTCTCTCCTCAAAAAGAACTCTTTCACTTGGACTCCAGCTGCTACTCAAGCTTTTCAAACCTTGAATACAGACATGTGCACCACTTTGGTTCTAGCCCTTTCTGATTTCACAAAGACCTTTGTGTTGGAATTTGATGCCTCAAGGAAAGGAATCGACGTTGTTCTTATGCAAGAGGGTCGACCTTTGGCCTTCACCAGAAAGCAATTGTCTGAAAGGAATCTGGGAAAACCAATTTATGAAAAGGAAATGTTGTCTATTCTGCATGTCATTGATCTGTGGCACCCTTATCTCGTGGGGCAACGACTCCAGCAGATGCAATATGGGAACCAGCTACCATTCTGTAGTAGTTTCCATATCTCAAGCCTTGAGTACAAGGTTGTTTTTAAGGGGGCGGACATGTTAGGGCCCTAACCCACACATAGGTAGATTGATATAATCGGATGTAATAAAGGTCAATATTAATAAGGCCTTTCAATAAAATAGAATAAGGAAGATGTAAGAAGACCTAATAGAATCTTCCACTTCTAGAAGGATCTTCCTCTAGATGCTTCTCTTGATAGACATATTTAGTATAAATAAGGGTCGAGGGTATGAAAACAAAAGCTTGGATATTATTGTAACAGAGCACTTCTTGACTGGAGGTTGCCCCCTCGAAGAGGCCCGTGAACATTGCTTTTTGAATCAAAGTGTTATTTTTGTTGTTGTTCTTATATCATTTCTGTGTTATTGTGGAGATTATGCTGGTTATATTACTATTATTCTCCCATTTCTAGCATTTTGTTTATGTTCTGCATATTTATTATATCTGGTATCTTGCACACAACTACTTCAAAATCGAAATCCTGAAATAAAAACAATCATCTAACATATTCTTCCCCCCAACACTAGCTTGTTGACCAGGTATTTAAGAGCAGAGTCATATGTGAACATCTTGAAATGTTGGCCTAACAAATAATGTCTAAACTTATGCAATGCATACACCATTGCCAAACCTTCTCTTTCTGTTGTATTGTAATTATGTTTTGAATGTGAGAGCTTCCTGCTTGCAAATGCTATTGGGTGATCTATGTCACCTTCTCCTGGTTGCGTTAATATTTCTCCAAGTGATATTGATGAGGCATCCACATGAACCTGGAACTCCTTTGACCAATCTGGAAACACCAAAATTGGCATTGTCACCATTTTCTCCTTCAATATATCCAAACTTTGTTGGCACTCCTCATTCCACTAAAATTCAATATCCTTCTTTAACAGTTTCTCCATGGGCACAATAATATGTGCATAGCTTCTTATGAACTTCCTATAGTAACCGGTATGACCAAGTGTAGATTTTAATCAACACACTAACTTAGGTGGTGGTAAATTAACAATGACAACAATCTTCACAGGATCAACCAGTAGACCCTGTTTACACACCACATGCCCTAGAAAAATTCCAAATGGTGCATTAAATATGAATTTCTTAATATTTAATGAAATTTGACACTATCTACACCTATCTAGAATCAATATTAAGACTACAATATGATCTTTAAATAAGCTAAATATTGTCCAATCATCCAGATAAACCTCTAAAATTTTATGAATAAAATCCTTAAATGCAGCTACCACTACCATTGAAAAAATAGCAGGGGCATTATTCAATCCAAAAGTAATCAATGTGTACTGATATGACCCCCATTCTATATAAAATGTAGTCTTATGACGATCTTCTGGTGTTATTTTGATCGGATGATACCTTGAAAATCCATCAGTAAATGAGTATGCTTCTATTCCTCCTACATTCTCCAACCCTTCATCTGTAAATGGAGTAGGGAAGGGATCATGCAGACATTCATCATTAAACTTCCTCAAGTCTACAAAAATCCTTATTCCCCCTTTCTTCTTCTCCTAAACTACCATAGGTTTAATCCACTCAGATTGTTTGACTAGCTCTATTATCCCAACCTCTAACATTTTTTCAATCTCTGCCTTCACTTTCTATTTATATAGTGGATTAAATCTATATGGTATATGTCTTATTGGTCTAGCATATGGTCTCAAGGGGATCTTCATCTCTCCAATTTATCCTGCTACCTCTTTCATCTCTGAAAACATCATTGTAAATAGGTCACTATACTCACGTAATAACTTTGGTATACTTTCCATTGTCTGATTATCCCAATAGTCACCAATACTTGCAATCTTTGGATTATATTTTGTTCCAATATTTACCTTCTTTATATTTAGTGGTGTAAAAAATTGTTCTGAATATAACTTTGGACCTTCTACTTATCTTTCCCCTAAAACTTCTGGAATCTGAATTTCACGTAGGTTTTCTTTTGCTAGATCATCTTCTGCGATGTGGTAACAATGTAGCAATTGTTTGATTGTCTGCCTATTATGATTCTGATAAGTTGTTAAACTTTTGGTTCTTCAAATATCCTCTCTTTTACCAATTGTTATATCATGGGCCTGTACCTCTTCCTTGTATTCCTCAAACCATCCCATTCATCTGTTAACCTAGCTTCTACTTAGTGTTTCTTCATGG
Organism: Picea engelmannii; assembly: GCA_009831015.1. Taxonomy (NCBI): domain Eukaryota; kingdom Viridiplantae; phylum Streptophyta; class Pinopsida; order Pinales; family Pinaceae; genus Picea; species Picea engelmannii. Next base: position 292,457 of record ML782425.1, read on the forward strand.
GTGTGTTGAGCCATTTCAATTTGTTTTTTTATCTTCCTATTTTATTTTCATCGTTTCCTTTATCTTTATAAGGTTGATACAAGTCATGAACTGAATTGAATAAGTCACATCACCATGTTTATGTCATTGTTGGGTTGAAAATAGGTTAAATTAGGCTTATTGATGCAAAAAGATACTAATTTCAAGAATGCCCCCATTCTTGCAAACAGCAGAACAAGCGTTATTTTATGAGTTTTAACATTCAAAAAATATTTAAAAGTTTAAATAATGGTGTGTTGGTGCCTCACATTCATTTTCATCTCCCTTTTCACTTGAGATCATTCATGTTTCTACTAGTTCATCCATCATTACAAATTTCATGCTAATATCATGCATGTTTTTGCCTCGAGTTATTATTATTAGTGTAGGGTTGTCTGTAGTTATTATGACAAGTGGTAAATAAACCCGAAACAATGCATACTTTGATCACCATTCTCAGCAGGAGAAGCTAGAACACAATGGCATCACACCGAGAGAATTTGCAATTGAATAGAATAGATCCAACAGGGCTCGAACTGTTTGAAGCTATTCCGGAAATAAGAGATGTATTTATCAGAGGAGAATGGTTTGACTTTATATGTGCCTTCAATGGACATCACATAGGATTGGCCCTACTCTTCACACAGAACTTCGATGGGTTTCAGAATCAACTCAAGGACACCACCATTCACATTACAAATCACTTCATCATTGGATCATGCATTCTCCCAATTAGTGGTGAGAGATGGTTTAAAAGGGGAAAAGTTCTAGCTGAAATTTGCAACAAGTTTCTGGTAGTAGAACACCAAAACCCTGATTGGACCTAGGGAATCCCAATTTTGTGGATTAAACAAGAGTGGAGGGGCATTCTCACTGCAGTTCAAAGATACATCATGGGATAAGGTATATTCTCAATCTTTCACTATTATCACAGTTGATTCCGCATCCACTTAAACGGTGACAAGGAACTAAACCCTCCCTTCTATTTTCTTAAGAGCCTAACTAAAATGTCTAAGAGAATCCAGATTTACCCTGAATAGGCTCATAGAATACTTTACCACCAGGGTTTCATTAAAATATTGGTTATCTTTGCTTTAAATGAAATAGAAATGTCCTAGACGAATTTTATGGAGTATTTAGGGTTACAGGAGGAAGGACAGGAAATGAAACAACAATTAGAAGAGAAGAAGGTGAAGTTCCCCAGGAAGATAAGGTTTCCATAGAACCTGGGAGTTCATCCAAAGCCACCCAACATGCCAAAGAAAATGCATTACCTGCAAAAAGAAAAACCATATCAAACAAAGAAAGATCCATCATCATAGAAAAGACAGATAGAAGCTCATAGTTAAATATACATTCAAAATATGAGTTCCCATCATCATTACAGGAAGGTAAATTCAGGCTCCGTTTCTAATCAAACCATAACAAATCTTCCAAAATTGTTTAAAACCAACTTCGGGAATGGGGAGATTTATCCTATTGGCAAGTGGTTTTCCAAATTTCTGAATGATTTGGGAGAAATTATTGTCTGATCAAAACAGAATTTTCAGAATATTGTTTTCACACGCCCAATCAACAGAGTCGTTCCTAGATTCTCAGGAAAATTCGATCTTTCCATGATACATATGGTAAGGCATTTAATAAGCCAACTTCAGATCCTCTGCATCAAATCCATCATATTAAGTTAGAATATAGGGAATAAGGTGGCAGAGGATCAGTGCATTGAAGATAAGGACCAACCTTCTCGTATGGAGGTTCTACAAAATTTTAAGTTAGGGATGATAGGGGATAAGGAAAGGAAGAAATACAATGAATGGGAGACCTCACGTGTCAAATATGATACTATAAAAATAGAGTAAATTGCAGATCCACAATCAGAAAAAAAATGTGATGGACTTTGGTCCATACCCTTAGCAGGATTCTGAAGACATAACTCCAGATGCAGAGCTGGCCCCTAAGCAGGTTCCATGGGATGTCAAACTAGAGATCAAAGGAAAAATGTTAATGATGCAGGAACCTGTGAGAGAGGAAAATGATAAAAAAAACCTAAGAAAGCACCCAGATATGAAATGAGGTCAAGGAAATCCAATTTTTCCATTGACCTCAATAAACCTGTTGCATAGGAAGAGCAAGGGCTCAAGAATGGAAGCAAAGTAAATACATTAATCAAGCCAAAAGTTGAAGCTGATAGGGAGATAGATGACAACCACTAGGTGCAAGATCTCAAGAAAAAAATTGATGATATGAGGCAACATATCCATAATCTTCAATAGCAAAACTAGACCCTTGATTTGCAATACACAAAGATGTAGAAAGAGTATCAGAAGCTGCAAAATAAGCATCATAAAACATGCATGTTCTTGAAGGAGATAATCTAAGTGTATGTTGTTGTCAAAGGGTAAATAAATTCAATACATGTTCCATATTTGTCCACCTTTTTTAAAGGTCGATATCCAGGTTTTGGTCTACATGGGTATCCATGCAAATTCAACTGCCAGCAACAACTCATGAAGACTCTTGTTATGCATATTTTCCTCTTCAATTATCAGCAATAGCTCAAGTTGCACTGATAGAATCTTTTTTGGTTTAATTAGAGATACTACTACCACTTGTAATAAATTGTTTCTTTTGATGAGAACAATGTCTTTGATTAAGGTCAAGCATTGAAAAAATCCTCCAATTCAAGAAAATGAAACTCAACTCCGGATTTTACAGGCAGTATCGTTTTTCCCTTGTTTTAGTCACCGTCTTCAAGTGCAGTTTCCAAAATAATGAAGATAATTTTTTTAAAACCAAAAGAGGCTTTTATTAAAAACGGGCCCATTCAAAAAAACCTCTCTTAATTTTTACACAGGTTTCATGGTATGGAATATTCAAATAAATATTTATAGCTTAGTTTTCAAGATTTAAGCATTGAATGATTTCATATTTTAGTCATTGTATTCAAGTGCATTTTCCGAAACACTGTAGATGAATATTTTAAAACAAAAAGAGGTTTTTTTTCTGAGATGGGCCCATTCATAAAAATCTCTTTTATTTTTTACACATATATCATGTATTTAGAGATAAAAAGGGATATTTGGACCTTATATTTTAGGAATTCGTCAGATTTATTTTTCTAAAATAACTCATAAACAACAGTCGATGAGCCACCTTATCAATTCAAATTGGAGATATGTTAAAGGAAGTTGAAACCTCTCTTGATGGGGATACATAGATGGACCTTTGAACGTAAAAAAGGGTTCAATTTTTTGGGAGATCAAGCATCAATATTTTTGTTGGGCCTTGAAGCATAAAATTGTTAAGTTTCCCACCTGGTGAATATAATTTTTGGTGACATAATGTGTTTTCTCAAATATTTTGTGTCTTCTTATCTTATCTAGATGCAAAGTGTTGTTTCTTTTCCTTTCAGTTATTTTCTCAATGAATTGTTTATTTTCAGGCAACCTAATCTTAGCTATTTTTTAAGTGAATAGTTTATTGTAATACAGCTTGTTTGGATGATTTGTGTCCAGGTACATGTTTTGGATCTGAAATATTATTTCAAGTCTAAAATTTCATACAACAAGTGACAAATTGTATGCTTGTTTGTATTTCCTTTGTTTTATTATTCATGTTTTTATCTGCTTACCAAAATGCATGCCACTAGCTAAGGGAAACCTTATAGTGATATTGTTGAACAATCCAACTAGATCCCTATTCTTGGAAACCCATCTATCAACTGACCAACAAATAAATTAAACCTATAAAAAACCAGGCCTTTCAACAACTGAGGTGGCCTAGCTCTACCCTTTAGCATTCATGTCCAGACCTTAAGACCAACATCTTATGGCATCATTGTCGGGGAACATTGTAACAAAGTAATATTTCCTTGGAAGAATGACAAAGATCAGATATGGTTTTTGATGGTGAACAAAATCCAGACACATTCAAAATAAAAATCATTCACCTGGAGAATCCATGCTTAAAGAATCTAGCGGCGACTCCACAGTTTCAAGAAGTCATATTTTCATATGGAAGACATCTTGGCTCGAAGGTTTTCTCCTCTTAATTTCTCTATTGTTCTTGGTTTTCCAAATGTTGTTCCTACTATAGATGAGTGGGGTGATTACTTGATCATATTTAGAGAAGATAGAGATGATAACCATGCAGATCATTTTCTTGAATTCCATGAAGTGATGTATTAGTTGGGTATACATCATGAGGATGTATTAATGAAAGTGTGCATGTACTTATTAGAGGGAGGGGCACGGGAATGGTTCAGATCCCTATCGCCTTCTAGTATTTCTTCTTTAAAATATTTTCATGTTGCCTTTCATAATCATTGCAAGAAATATTTTTTAGCTGACCTGTTTTTTGAACATTGTTGTGAAGAATTTGGATCTTGTATTCAACAGTCAATTATTAGTTCTTATAGTAGTGAAAATGAAAGGGATATTTCCATTGAAGAAGTGGAGGAAGATTTATTTACATATGAGTCTTCTTCTAATTCTTTTATCCAAAAAGATGATGTTGGGAATTACATTAATGATGAAATTAATTATAACAAGGCTTTGGATAAATTTTCCATTATTTCAGATGTCTCAATTAGTTGTTGTTATGATGAATCTATTGTTCTAAGTTCTCATAAAGATCTGGTTAACTATGAAGAAAGTAGTGTTGATGGTCAAGCACAAGAATCTCTTTATGGGAATTTCCAATAGTCATTTCTTGGACTTGGAAAACCAACATATCACAGTGATGAAGGTTTTTAAATAGATTATGAGGAAACAATTGTTTCAGAATTGGCTCAAGAGGTATCTTCTACAAAATATATGATTGATTAAGGTCAAGATAGGGAATTATCCATGCATCATCATACTCTTGAAAATTTTGCTACTTTAGGTTACAATAAAATAAATGATGAACCTTTGAAAGAAATTAACATACTATTTTAAATCATTCTTCACAAAATGCACAAATTTTTGATGCACCTATTTATGATGAATATTATGACTTTTATGATGATTTACATGAGCAGCATGTAGTATTTTCCTCTTCTAAAAATAATGATCAACCTAGTTATGATAAAGATGTGCTTACTCCGCAAGATCAATTTTCTTCTCAACCATTTTCTGTTACAAAGTCTCATACATAAATTATTATTCGAAAGGAACTTGAGGAGGCATTTTCCTTTAATGATCCTCCATTGTTTGATGATTATGAGGAAAGTAATGTTGAAGGTCATGAACACATATTTCTCCTTTCTTCTGTAAATATTGAGCAGCGGATTCAATATTTCTTCAAGCCTGAATATGACATCTTTCAGCCAGAAATAGAAGAATCCCAGCAAGAACAAATCAGCCATGGAAGTCAAATTAAAGAATGTATTGATACTTGTCCATCAAGGTATGGTTCTCATGTTTTTTCAGATCCTGTATCAGTCTATATGAAGTCAAATTGGATTAAATAATTTTTTGTCATTCATTTTGTGAAGGAAGAATTTCAAAACTTTAAGTATGGGCTTCAAGATTGTAAGTTGCTGCTATATTTTTCAGTATCTACTATCATATTCCTACTTAAATATGGAGGTCAATTTCATCTTGTTAATCAGTTCCTCGTATGGCTTCACTGGAAATCTGATTACACATGATTACTTGGTTTTCAGCTGAGTAGAGTAGGGGTGTATTGAATAAGCTCATCATTCGAGCATTTCATTTTTAGTTTGTTTGTACAGTAGATCAGCAATAAGAATCCATCACCCAATGGATTTGGCACTATACAAGAGATGGGGATTTTAAGATTGCAGTTTGCTTGCATAGTGTTTTTTTTCATCTTGCAATTTTAGGTTTGCATGATGCAGATATTTTTCATAATAGGTTGAGAGGGGAATAAATAAAGAACTAAGGAACATAGTATATTGTTCTTATCACCTCAAAAGGAATTTTTATCCCCAGTTAGAGCTGGTGTAAGATCTTGGGTCTACACCTCTTCCTTCTATTCCTCAAACTAGCCCATTCATCCATTAACCTAACTTCTACTTAGTCTTTCTTCATGGTGTGTTGAGTCATTTCAATTTGTTTTTTTTATCCTCCTATTTGATTTTCATCATTTCCTTGTTCTTTATAAGGTTAATACAATTCATGATTTGTTAAGAACCAAATATCAATATAGCATAGAAAAACCTCAGAATAAGTACTCAACGCCTTGAAAAAGAGAGAATTTCAGATAATAAGCCTCTTCGAGGGGGCAACCTCCTTTTACCCCACATAAATGTTCAAGTACAAGATGATTCCAAATGAAAATGTCTCCTTGGTATATATAGGAGACTACGAGGTATAATTACAACTAATGGAATAAAGCCGACATAAATAAAATAAAATTCCTAATGTAATATGCCCCAATTAATGGGTAACGAGCCAATATTAGGGCTTAACATGCCCCTCCCCTTGAGACAAGTGTTGTCTACAATGCTTGAGTAACTCTGGATACTTTTTTATAAAAGACTCATCTTCCCAAGTGGAATCTTCAGTCGGTAGTTTCCTCCATTTAATTAGATACTCTGAAATGGATCTATTCCTTAGCTGGCGAATTCTTGTGTCAGTGATGGATTTAGGCTCCAATATTATTTTTCCTTCCTTGTCAAGTTCTGGAAATATAGTTTGAACTAGGATCTTGTCGCCTATAACCTTCTTTAAGCATGAAACATGGAAAATTGGGTGTACTCATGAAGATGCAGGCAACTCCAATTTGTATGCCATAGTACCAATCTTTTCCAACACCTTATAAGGGCCATAGTACTTTGGTGATAATTTATTATCCTTCTTGGCTTGATTGAGGGACATCTATTTGTATGGTTGTAGTCTTCAAAACACCCAATCACCTACTTCAAAATTTCTTTCACTATGATGTTGATCTGCTTGTTGTTTCATGTGATTGTGTGTCATGGTCAGGTTTTCCTTTAAGATTTGGAGAACTTGTTGTTGATGCTCGATGTGATCTTCCACTACTTGAACCTTAGATTTTTCTTTTAGAGAGGAAGTGATGGAAGGAGGGTGGATCCATAGAGTGCCATAAATGGTGTCATTTTTGTTGCAGTATGAAAGGAAGTGTTATACCACCATTCTTCCAAAGGTAACCATTTGAACCATTGTGTTTTTTTATCATAGACAAAGCAACAAAGGTAGCCTTCCAAACATTTGTTCACTATCTTTGTTTTTCCATCATATTGAGAATTATAGGATGAGCTATGATCCAATTGAGTACCCAAACAAGAAAATAATTATGTCCAAAAATGTCCAGTGAAGATGGGATCTCTGTCACTTACAATAATCTTTGGGTTTCCATGTAGCTTTTGAACTATCTCCACAAATGCGCTGGAAATTGTACTAGATTTGAAGGGATGAGAGAGTGCACAAATGTGTGTGTACTTGGTCAGTCTATCAACAATCACCATGATGACACTCTTTCCTTCAGACTTCGGTAACCCTGTGATGAAATCCATGGAAACCTCCTCCTAGTGTTGACTTGGGATGGCTAATGGTTATAAAAGATCTAGGCTCTTAATTGTTTCCACCTTATTTTGTTGGCAAACCAAACATTCTGCCACAAACCTTTGAACATCAGTTTTAAGTCCATCCCAAAAAAAATCCTTCTTGACTCTATGGTAGGTTTTCAAAATTCCTGAGTGCCCTCCTACTGGAGAGGTGTGCAATTCCAATAGTACCTTTTGTTTGAGTTGGGAGTTCTTACATAAATATAAGCGATCTTTGTACCATAGTGAATCATTTTTCCATGTAAATGTATCTGATGCACTTGAATCCTGCTATAACCTTTGAATGAGATTCCAAACTTTTTCGTCATTCTTCCATTCATCCCTTACTTCTATTATCCAATTGGGTTGGATGGTCGATATAGCACAGAGAAAGGCCTCAACATATTCATCCTTTCTTGAGAGTGCATCTGCCACAACATTTTTCTTCCCCTTTTTATAGACGATTTCAAAATCATAACCCAATATCTTGGTTACCCATTTTTTTGTTCTTCTAAAGATAGTCTTTGTTCCAAGAAGTATTTATGACTATCATGATCTTTTTTGACCTTGAAGTGCCTACCTATTAGGTAAGGACGCCATTTCTTCAATGCATGGAGTATTTCCATAATTTCCTTCTCATAAATGGGTTTGTGTAAGTCCTTTCCCTTGAGTAGTCGACTTTCAAAATCCAAGGGACTTCCTTTTTGCATTAGGACAGCACCAATTCCATTTCCCGAGGAATCACATTCCACAATAAAGGATTTTGTGAAGTCTAGAGTGGTCAAGATAGGAGTTTTTCACATCACCTCTTTAAGTTGTTCAAAATCTTTAGTTGCCTCTGGAATCCATGAAAATGCATCCTTATTAGTTAGTGTCGCTAAAGGTGTTGCAATTATTCCATAGTGTTGAACAAACTTGCAGTAGTAACCTATCAAACCCAAAAATCCTCTAACATTCTTCAATGTTTTGGGAATCGGCCAGTCCATCGTGGCCTTAATCTTGTTAGGGTCTACCTTGACACCTTCATGAGATACAATATGACCCAAATACTCTACCTCCTTCACTCCAAAGAAACATTTGGATGGTTTGGCATATA
>ML782425.1:308942-340921 GCA_009831015.1 Picea engelmannii
CATTCTTCCCTTGTGTGCATGTGAAAAAAGGGGTTTTAGATTCGGGTAGAAGGTTAAAAGTTAAGTCTTGAGGGTCATGATCTGCGTATGAGCTTAGAGCCCTAGCTTATTAGTCCGTAGGGTAGAATACCCAACAACATACACATTTCTTCACCTTCATCAAGAGTCCAATTAGGATTGTCTAGAAGCTTATTTGGTGTAGAAGTTCCCTTTTTTGGTGGCATGTTGGCCAAGTATCACTTTAAACCTTGATTTTGAGGTGGTTCTGCTAGACAATCTTCCTTTTATTGTATCTCCAAAATTTCGGCCCTTCTGAGTATGAACTTTTATTTTTTTGTAGGTCTCTGACATTTCTTCTCTTCAATTCCACAGGTCTAATAAAAATTGGATGTGCCAAGTGGAATTTACGGTAACTTCCCCACAACTTGCTAATTTTTGGCCTTTCCAGGAGATCTCACTTGTATAGTGTTCCCCACACAAAATAATTGATATAAAAATTTTAAACTCATACCAGAACTACCACGGGTTGTCCACTATCCAATGCAACTAGTCACACTCAATTTGGATACTCTAGGAATAATTTATGATTTTTTTACCCAAAACACCTGCTTGAGACAAGTCAATAGGACTAGTCAGATACCCTATCTTCCACAGGGTGTGTATACAAATTTAAGATGACCCAAAAGTTGAAATTTCTACCAAAGATACCTTACTAATTTCTAATAATAGCCTTTGGATTTCAGTGTCTGAAACATTACAAAAAAAAAAATTATAGCGAAAATTTCGCAATGACTCAATTCAGGATGATTCCAGAACCCTATCTTACAAAGACTGTATATCCAAAAGTATAAGGCCTTAGGAGATGAAATGTTAACCCAACGTACCTTTATCCATCTACTAAATATACTCCAAGTCGTTCCTTCTAAATTTTTATAGAAAAATAATTGTAGTGAAAATTCCACCGTGTCTCAGATGTAGCAGCAAAACCCCAAGACCTTGAGCTCTGAAACCATATGTTAAGAACCAAATATCAATATAGCATAAAAAAACCTGAGAATAAGTACTCAACACCTTGAAAAAGAGAGAATTTCAGATAATAAGCCTCTTCGAGGGGGTAACCTCCTTTTACCCCACATAAATGTTCAAGTACAAGATGATTCCAAATGAAAATGTCTCCTTGGTATATATAGGAGACTAGGAGGTATAATTACAACTAATGGAATAAAGCCGACATAAATAAAATAACATTCCTAATGTAATATGCCCCAACTAAGGGGTAATGAGCCAATATTAGGGCTTAACATGATTTGAATTGAATAAGTCACATCACCATGGTTATGTCATTGTTGGGTTGCAAAAACATTAACTTAGGCCTATTGATGAAAAACAATAATGATTGCAAGAATTCCCCCATTCTTGCAAACAACAGAACATGCACTATTTTATGAGTTTTAACATTCAAAAAATATTTAAAAGTTAAAATAACAGTGTGTTGGTGCCTCCCATGCATTTGCATCTCCCTCTGCATTCGAGATTGTGCATGTTTCCACCAGTTCATCCATCATTACAAATTCCGTGATAATATTGTGCATGTTTGTGCCTCAAGTTATTATTATTATTGTAGGTTTGTGTGTGGTTATTATGATAGAAGGTAAATAAACCCGACACAACACACACTTTGATCATGATTCTCAATAGGAGAAGCTAGAACACAATGGTGTCACCCCGACAACGTTGGTAATTGAACAAAACAGAGCCAATAGGGCTCTAACTATTTGAAGTTATTCCAGAAATAAGAGATATATTTATCATAGGAGAAGGGTTTGAATTTATATGCACCTTCAATGGACATCACACAGGAGTGGTAGTCCTCTTCGCGTAGAACTTCGATGGGCTGCAAACTCAAATCGGGGACACCACCATTCACATTACAGGGCACTCCATCATTTTAGCATGTGCTCTCATGATTAGTGGTGAGATATGGTTTAAAAAGGGAAAATTGCCAGCTAAAATCTGCAACAAGTTTCTAGTGGAAGAACACCAAAACCCTGATTGGAGCCAGGGAATCTCAATCCTGTGGATTAAAGAAGAGTGGAGGGGCATTCTCACTGCAATTCAAAGATACATCACGTGAGAAGGTAGATTCTCAATCATTCACTATTATCACATTCGATTCCTCATGCACATAAATGGTGACAAGGAACTAAACATTCCCTTATATTTTCTTAAGAGCTGATATAAAATTTCTAAGAGAATCCAAAATTACCCTGAATCGGCTCATAGAATCCTTTACCACCAGGAGTTCATTAAAATACTAGTTATATTTGATTTAAATGAAACAAAAATACCATGGATGTATTTTCTGTAGTGTTTAGGGTTACAGGAGGAAGGACAGGAAATTGAACAGCAATCAGAAGAGCAGAAGGTGAAGTTCCCCGGAAAACTAAGGTTTCCACAAAACCTAGGAGTTCGTCCAAAGCCACCCAGCATGCCAAAGAAAATACCTTACCTGCAAAAAGAAGAACCATATCATACAAAGAAATATCCATCATTCCATAAAAAATACGGATAGAAGTTCATAGTTAAAGATACATTCAAAATATCAATTCTCGTCATCATTCCAGGAAGGGAAATTCAGGCTCCATTTCTTATCAAACCGTAGTGAATCTTACAAAATTGTTTAAAACCCACTTTTAGAATGGGTAGATATAGCTTACTTGCCAACGATTTTCCAAATTTCTCAACTATTTGGGAGAAATTATTGTTTGATCAAAATGGAATTTTTAGAATATTGTTTTCACATGCCTAGTCAATAGAGTCATTCCCATATTCCTAAGAAAATTTGAGCTTTCCATGATACATATGGCAAGTAATTTAATAAGAAAACTTCAAACCTTTTCATTTAATCCATCATATTAAGGTAGAATATAGCAAATAAGGTTGCAGGGGATCATTGCATTGAATATAAGGATTAGACTTCTCTTATGGAGGTTCTACAAAAGTTTAAGTTAGGGATGATAGGGGATAAGGTAAGGAATAAATCAAATGAAGAGGAGACCTCAGGTGTCAAATATGTTGTTGTAAAAATAGAGTACACTGCAGATCCAAAATCAGAACAAAATGTGATGGAATTTGGTCCACACCTTGATCAGGATTATGATGACATAACTCTAGATATAGAGCTGGCCCCTGAGCAGGTTCCACAAGATGTCAAACCAGAAATCAAAGGGAAAATGTTAATGATGTAGGAACCCGTGAGAGAGGAAATTGGTAAAAAAAAAAATGAGAAAGCACCCAGATATGAAATGAGGCCAATGAAATCCAAGTTGTTCATTGACCTTAATAAACCTATTGTAGAGGAAGAGCAAGGGCTTAAGAATGGAAGCAAAGTAAAGACATTAATCAAGACAAAAGCTAAAGTTAGCATGGAGATGGATGACAACCACCAAGTGAAATATATCAAGAAAAAAAATGATGACATGAGGTATAAAATCCAAAATTTTCAACAACAAAACAAGGCCCTTGAGCTACAATAGACAAAGATGCAGAAAAAGTATCAGAACCTGCAAAATAAGCATCAGAAAACATGCATGTTCTTTAAGGAGATAATCTAAGTGTCTACTATTGTCAAAAGGTAATGGAATTCAAGACATGTGCCAACTTTATCCAACTATTTTCAAGATTTTTTTCCATATTTTGGTCTACGTGGGAAGCCATGCAAGGTCAACTACCAACAAGAACTCATGAAGACTCTTGTTATGCATCTTTTCCACTTCAGTTATCAGCGATAGCTTCAGTTGCACTGACATAATCTTTTTTGGTTTAATTAGAGATACTACTACCACTTGTAATAAATTGTTTCTTTTTATGAGAACAATGTCTTTGATTAAGGTTGAGAATTGGAAAATTCCTCCAATTCAGACAAATGAAACTCAACTTCAGATTTTACAAGCAGTATCGTTTTTCCCCTGTTTTAGTCACCGTCTTCAAGTGCAGTTTTTGAAATACTGAAGATGAATTTTTGAAAACCAAAAGAGTTTTTTATTATAAACGGTCCCATTCACAAAAATGTCTCTTAGTGTTTACACAGGTTTCATGTTTTGGAAGATTTGAATGAATCTTTACAGCCCATTTTTTCCAGATTTAAGCATTGAATGATTTCCTGTTTTAGTCACTATATTCAATTGCAGTTTTATAAATACTAAAGATGATTTTTTGAAAACCAAAAGAGGTTTATGGATGGGATGGTGCAATTCACAAAAACCTCTCTCAGTGTTTACACAACTATCATGTTTTTGGATATACGAAGGGATATTTTGACCCTATTTTTTAAGAAATTTGCTAGATTTATTTTTCTAAAATAACTCATAGACAATAGTCGATGAGCCACCTAATCAATTCAACTTGGAGATATGATAGAGTTATTTTAACCCTCTCTTTAAGGGGATAAATAGATGTATCTTTGAATGTAAAAAAGGGTTCAGCGTTTTGGGAGATCAAGCATCAGGATTTGGGTTGGGCCTTGAAGCATAAAACCGTTAAGTTTCCTACCTAGTGAATATAATTTTTGGTGACAAACTGTGTTTTCTCAAATATTGTTTGTATTCTTATCTTATCTAGATGCAAATTGAAATGAATGCAAAGTGTTTTTTCCTTTCCTTTCAGCTATTGTCTCAATGAACTGTTTATTGTCATGCAACCTGATCTCAGTTATTGTTTTGGTGAATAGTTTATTGTAATACAATTGTTTGGATGATTTGTGTCCAGGTACATGTTTTGGATCTGAAATTTCATACTGTAAGTGAAAACATGTATGCTTGTTTGTATTTCCTTTGTTTTATTCTTCATGTCTTTATAAGCTTACCAAAATGCATGCCACTAGCTAAGGGAAACCTTATAGTGATAATGTTAAATAGTCCAACTAGATCCCTGTCCTTGGAAACCCATCTATCAACTGACCAAAAAACAAATTAAACCTATAAAAAGCCAACCCTTTCAACAAATGAGATGGCCTAGCTCTTCTCTTTAGCAGTCAGGTGCATACCTTAAAACCAACACCAAATTAAATGTTGTTTCTACCATTGGATTCTCATGTTCAAAAGAAAACATGATCACAATTTTTTGTTGCAAGTCTGTCCAATTTTCAGTTCCTCTGTGCAGTTCCAATTATGTATACAAATTTCTTGGTATTCCTTCCAATGTATGAATAAAGTGATGTGGCCATTCTTCTGGTGGTACCAATCTCCACTATATTATGCATCTATATATATGTTATCTGGGATGTCATAGTCCATCATATTTCTCCTTATATTTCTTCTCCTGCTCTGCGCCAAACCTAATGTGCATTAATCTTTGGCATTGATACCAATTATTGATCTTCTCTTTATGAGTACCCCACCAATGTGTAGGTGTATATTTCAAAGAAATATCTAAAATTGGTAACCTCTGAGTTTCCAATACTTCTAACTCAAACTTTCTTAAAAATTCTTCTAATCATTTAAGCCATAAAAACTTGGAGGTTCTCTTACCTTTGTGCCAACCCATCTTAGTGTGTACATCATTATTGCACATCTTCTGGTAGATATCTCATGTAAATGATGTTTCCAATTCTCCATTCCTATGTCAGAGTCTCAAGCACAAAAGTTAATGCTTCTCTAGCTAAATATTCCATCTGTTGTTGTGTTAATGTAATCTTCCTCACGCGCAATAGTTCTATACAACTGGTTTATTTCTTCTGTGATTAATTTCTTTGTCACAGGTTCAAAGTATCTTCAACCTTATGAAGGATATATTGGTGCTATGACTATGTACTCTGCTGATTTAAAAATCATTTTCCTGGTCTTCAAGTTGATGATAGCATGATTGTCAAAATCCCAATCTAATCCCAACAATGTTGGATAAGGTGCAGTATTATCCACCATATCAATCACTTCAAAGTTTGTTGTAGCGTGCACACCATCTAAATCCACTAGTATGACATTCAATCTACCAATTGGTACCACCCTATGTTGATTTGCTAGCTTCAATTGAATAGTTGAATATCCCAATGTAGGTTCTCCCATGGATTCCCATGTCTTCTTAGGTAGAGAATTTACCTCAGACCCCAAGTCTAATATATGTCACCCATGTTAAAGTCTCCAATATTTGCATTCAACCTGAACTCCCTATTTTTTCTTGTCTTTTTATGAACCTGATTGATTGTTTTATGCTCTAGTTTTATTTCTTCTCTAGAATTACACTTTTCTAACAGACTTCGTAACACTTGTAGAGATGTTTTATCATTCAATATCTTCAAGAAAGACCCCAAAAAGTTTCTTAGATTAATTACTTGTTCTGAAGACTGATCTTTATTGTTCTAATCAAATAAATGACGCATTCCATATAGTGGTACATCATCTTTTGTCTTTGTACCTAAAGTAGAAGCAATATTCTCCTTCAAAATCTCTTGTCTGACCTTCTTGAATGTCTCATTTTCCTTGCGCACATCAAAATCTTGTTCAGGTATTGTATTCTTTCTGACCCACTGGTGTTGGTCCTGATTCTTCTTTGTTGCATCTACTCTTGTTTTGGTTCCATCTCTAGTAACTATATTGATATTCGTCCCATCATATTCTCTAGTTTATGCAACAATCCATTGAACATTTTGGTTATTCTAGTTCCTCTTTTCTTGTATATTTATCAGAGGTGTTGGACAGTATTCTATATTATGATATGTTATGTGACAATACATGCATGTCACTAGTGGTTGTGAACAATACCTTGCATAATTCCCAAGTTTTTGACAATTGTGATATGTTATGGGTCCTCTACCTCCTCCAAATCCTCTTCCTCCATGGCCTCCTCCTCTGAATCCTCCTCTGTTACCTTTATTGTTTGTGCACAGTGTATTGTATTGTGGTGTCTGATTATATTGTGGTTATGCATTATTATATTTTGGTGGCATTTTAAAATGTTGTGTGCTATTATATTGTTGTGTAGGTGGACCTATCATAGGTTCATCCTACATCCTATATGCATCGGAGGTCCTCTCCTTCATTATTTCCAAGTCTCGATGATCATTTTCTTCATGTCATACATACTTGCATAAATTTTAGAATGCGCTCTTGGGCACTATTTGATACTTTTTCATCATGGGACAATGATAGCGATCATGTCCATGTGTTCTACATATTTCACACCATGGTCCTCCCATGGTTAATGGATTTTTCATTCCTTCTCTCAAGTATTGCGCAAATGTTGGGCACTCATTCTTATGATGTCTTTTGTTCTACATATGGTACACTAGACAACTTCCCTCTTTTCCTTACCTTTGTTCTGATTTAACTAAAATTTCATATTTGTTGGCACAGGGGGAGACCCAGGGTTCATCTACAAGAGTTCAAAACCAAGCCCTAACTACTGGCCCTTTTGGCTACACCTGTGAAGTAGATGCAGTCTCACCCGAAGCAATTATGGGGGGGTTGCAGGATAGAAATGTTTACAACCAAGGGAAATATCAAGTGGATCCAATACTAGAACAATACAGCATGCCTATACCACTTATCATATTAGATCTACTCCATACATCTTTTAGATCTACCACAACAATGAAATAATAGTATATCAAGAAAAAATAACACAGCATCAATCACACACACAAGATGGATATACGTGGTTCACCCTCTCTCTAGGGCTACATCCACAAAACTGTGCTTTATGACATATTGAGATGAAAGAATAAAGTTCTGATCTGCGCTCTTAACCAACATATCTTCTCTCTTCTCTCTATCTCTCCCCTTCCTACACACCCAATTGCAGGACTTGATCTTCACACCTAGCTAAAGATCTTACAATACCAGAAGGCTCTTTACTCAACACTCTCTCCCGTACAATAATAATTACTCTCATCAAAAATACAACTAGATCAATACTAGTGATAATGACAACAACCCAACCCAGATCCTCTTGACCTTTATTTATACATTACATTATCTCACCAACAACATTAGGCCAAAGCCTAGGTGTCAAAACCCTAGATACCAAAACCCTAGGTGTCTAAAACCCTAGGTCAACTTGACCCACGTTTTTAAGGCTTCGCCAGCATGTCTTTCCTTTCTTCTCACGCGGTGCTCCAAAGAATCTAACGGTGGATTTTTCCGCTTGTTGAGTTGTCCACGATCCTTCTTCCCTTATGACCTATCATCCTTGATGTCCTCGTCCAATGCCTTGCTTTCTCAGGCTTCGCTCCATATTTTCTACTATTTTTCTCACTTTGACCCAGTAACAGTCACTGTGTCTTCCGCACAGTTCGCTTTTCACCTTTTCTTACTTGATCTTCACTTTCTTCCATGACCAAGGGCCAATAGGCCCCCAACACTCACCTATGACTCATCCCGAGGCACTTCAGATCTGATTCTTTTGTTTTATTTTGACTTCAGACTGTGCAATGCAGCCTCTGCTTTTTGTTTGATGCCTCCTCTCCTTCCTTGTGCAAATTGTATTTTCTATGTCTGGTACCCAGTTTCAACTGCACCTTGTGCCTAGAACCTTTTCCTTCATGATTCTACTGAGAGCTGCGAGGAAGCTAGTTTTCATAATACAACTTTAGCCGTCACCCATTCACTAATCCTTCCTTCCATTCTCTCTTCAAGGTATTCAACTATGCAGCTCCTCCTTCTGTAACATGAGTGACCTCATATGGCCCGAGCCAATCATTCTGAACTTCACAGGATGCTTCATGAACTTATTGTCATATACCAGTACCAAATCACCTTGTTTAAATGCCTTCTTCTTGATGTTCCTGTCATGGTAGGCCTTCTCTCTTTCCTTCTGTACTTGTTGATGGAATTCTGCAAAAAATCTGTCTTCTTCCAATTCAACCAATTGTGCAAGCCTCTCTCGAACAGTGCCAGTGTCATCCATATCTATAAAGGCAACAATTCTTAAGCTTGGCACCAAGTATTCCATTGGAAAAATAGCTTCGAGACCATAAACCAACTTGAAGGGGGTCTGCATTGTTAACTTCTTGCAAGTGGTTCTATAGGCCCAAAGTACTGTTGGTACTCTTAAATCCCAGTCATCCATGTTCACACTACAAATCTTGGTTATTGTTGTCTCCAAAATCTTGTTGAACGCTTCCACTATCCCATTTTCTTGTGGATGGTAAGGTGTGCTATGTTGATGGTGGACTGCAAATTCCACAGTCAAGGCTTCAACAGTTTTATTTATGAAATGTGTGCCTTGATCACTCATAAGGATCTTTGGGAAGCCAAACCTGGTTATGATGTAATCAAATATGAAGTGTGCAGCTATAGTTTCACTACAGTCCTTGATTGCTCTTGCTTCGGCCCACCTGGTCAAGTACTATGTTGTTGTAATTATGTACCTTGCTCCTGTACGCTTCCCTGGTGGGTTTATAGGTCCCATGAAATCAATGGCCCATTTCTCAAATGCTTGTAAGGTCATTTGTGGTGCTAATGGAATTTCATCCCTTCGGGAAGGTTTTCCAACTCTTTGGAATACATCGCAGGCTCTAGAATAGTCTTTAGCATCTCTGTGTAAGGTAGGCCACTAAAGGCCATCTCTCATAACCTTCTGCGCAGTGGCTTTCCTTGTGTAATGTCCTCCTGTGATGCCTTCATGAGCTTCTATGAGGATCAATGGTCACTCTGCCTCCATAATGCACCTTCTCAATATCTCATCAGGTCCCATTTTGTATAGTTTTCCACCTATAAGAGAAAATTTTGCAGCACGCACTACTAGTTGTTTCTTCTGGGGAATCGTATATTCACTAGGTTACATTCCTATTGACAGGAACTGGACTATTTCTGTGAAGTGGTCATCAATATTTCTAATGGATAGTAGTTTTTCATCCAGTAATGCATCCTCCAAATTGGTCGGCTCTTCACCATGTTCTAACCTTGACAAGTGGTCAGGGCCTTTGTTCATTCTTCCTAGCTTTACTATGATCTCAAAGTCATATTCCTGAAATAGCAGAATCCATCTTCATATTCTCCCCCCCAACACTGGATTTTTGACTAGGTGTTTCAGTGTGGAGTGATCAGTAAACATTTTAAAGTTCCCTCCCAACAAGTAGTGGCGAAATTTCTATAGCGCATACACCATGGCTACTCCTTCTCGCTCAGTGGTGGTGTAGTTGACCTTTGCAGTTGATAGCTTCCTGCTAGAAAAATCTAATGGATGATCAATATCTCCTTCACCAGGTTGTGCTAACACTGCTCCTAAGGCAATGGAAGATGCATCAACATGTACATGAAACTCCTTGGTCCAATCTGGGAAAACCAAAATGGGTTCACTGACCATCTTTTGTTTCAGTGTGTTGAAGCTCTGTTGGCATTTTTTTGTCCAACTAAACTGACAATATTTTTTCAAAAGCTTCTCCATGGGTGTTGTAATCTGGGCATATACTTTAATGAACATCCTATGTGTCCCGGTGCAGTGCGCAGCTGTTTGACTGAAGTAGAGGGTGGCAAATCAACTATAATGGCAATTTTAGATTGATCAACTAGCAATCCCTTCTTGCTTACAATATGGCCTAACAACACTCCAAATGGTGAGAAGAATATGCACTTCTTCAGGTTCAAGTCAATTTTACACTGCCTGCATTTATCCAACATTAGCCTTAGACATTCAATATGATTTTTTAGTAAACTAAAAACAGTCCAATCATCAAAATATGCATCTAGAAATTTATGACTCCTTGAATGCTTTGACCACCACCCTGGAAAATATGGTTGGGGAATTCTTCAATCCAAATGGCATCACTTTATATTGATAAAATCCCCATTCTGTTGCAAATGTGGTCTTATGGCAATCTTCCTTGGCAATCTGGATCTGATGGTATCCTAAAAATCCCTCTGTAAAATAATATACTTCCTAGCCTCCCACATTATCTAACACTTCATCAATGAATGGTGTAGGGAAGCGGTCATGAAAACAAGCATCATTCAGCTTCCTGAGATCTACACATATCCTAATCTCTCTTGTATTCTTATCTTGCACCACCATAGGGCTAATCCATTCTGACTCTTTGATAGGTTCTATAATCCCTGCTTCTAGCATTCTGTTGAGCACAATCTTCACTTTCTCCGTATATGTAGAGTTAAATATGTAAGGTCTCTGTTTGACTAGCCTTGCATCTAGCTTCAAAGGGATCCTCATCTCTCCCATAGGCCCTTTAATTCCCTTCATATCAGTGAACTTGGTTGGAAACAAGTCCTGATATTCATGCAGTAATTTTGTAATCTTGTCAAGAGTGGCAACATCCCAATAATCCCCAACATTTGCAAGCTTCGGTGTTTGTTCTGTTCCAATATTGACCTTCTTAATCTTGATTGGGTGTCCAATGAATGGTAACTCAACTCCTGGTCCTTCCACATCTCTTTGGCCTTCTATTTCTGTAATGTTCACCTTTCTTGGATCATCGTCTTCATTAGCATTGATGTTGTAAAATCCCTGTAGTTTTTGTAGAGGTGCAATCCATTCGTCCTCATCTTGATCCAAAGGAAGGATAGAGGCCTCCTCAAATACTTTATGTCTGACAATCTATGGTTCTTGATCTACTGAAGGATATTGACTTTCAAATAATAAGGTGGTTACAAAATTCTGAGTCATACCTTTCCAATCTGTAGTGATGAGGCCCAACTCTGCTTGAAGGTACCAGTTGATAGGTGTTGTGTCCAGTGTGTTGATGAATTTTTGTACCTACTATTCTTGAGGAATGTCTCTCCAAGCTTCCTCACAACTTCGCACATGGTCCTTTTGGAAGCTTCGACCTGTGTAATGAACTTCGCCTCCCACCACCTTGTTGGGGTTTCTCTCAGGGCCTCATCCATCGCCAATAGTCTTTGTTGCATTGGTACACTCTCTTCAAATTCTGACAAGAAATTTTCTAAAGGATTTAAACCATCAAAGGTGGATAAGTTACTTACTGTTGTGTCGATCCAGCGAACTTCTCTGGTTATTCTAGCACATCTCCCTGTAGAGACTTCATACATTTTATTCTGCCAATTCTCCAGTGCTTCTTCTGAGTCTGATGAACATCTATTATCACTTCGCTAGATTAGGTTCTCGTCAGTTGTAGGATTAATGTAATCATGTTGTCTAGTTCTTAATTTTTATATGTTTTCTAGTTCATATGTGTGGTATTCTTCTCTGATAGGTTCTGTGTATCGCTGACCTTCATTTGGATCTAAGGGTGCAATGACCCTAAGGCCATCTCTTTCAAAATTCATACATCTCTTCTTCAAATCAACCACAGTGGAATTATTGAAGGCCCAATCAATTACTAACAGTGCAGGGTAAGGGCAGTTGTCATCAACTATCTCAATCACCTCAAAATCTACAAATGTTCTTACTCCATCAATGTCCACAGGGACATTTTCTAGTCTGCCAAAGGGGCTTACAGCCTGCTGATTAGCCATCATGAGCCTGATAGGGGAATAGATCAGCCTAGGTTTTCCCATTAGTGCCCAAGTTTTCTTCATCATGACATTGACCTCCAACCCTAAGTCGAGGACCACATAGTTTATATCATATTCTCCTATTTGAGCATTCAAATGTGATTCCTTATTTTTCCTTCTCTTCTTACCGAGTTGATGTACTTTCCTATTCAGTAAGGGGTATATCTTTCCTAGCTCATATTGTTTGATTAAATTTTGTAGTTCTTGGACAGCGCTTTCATACTGAATCAACTTAACACAAGTATATATAAATTCTATGAGATTGCTTACCTCTTTTCCTTCTCTTGGTGAAGTAGACTGATCAAATTCTTGAGGAATTCCATACTCTCTTACTTCTGGTCTTGTATTTGATGAAGAACATTGGTCTCCTTTGAACTCTTTTCTTGGTTCCTCAAATATTTGTCTCTCTTTCTTTGCATCAAAGGTTTGGGTCTTCTCTGCAGCTTTCCTAATTCCTAAATCTTATGTAGTCTTCCCTTGGTTCATTCTGTCATCTCCGATAACAGTGCTTCCTCTAGTAATAGCAGCGACTCTAGGGTCTTCTCTGCGAGGTTCAACTTTGATCAATTGTATCTGCGGGTTCTACTGAGGTCCTCGTTTCTCCTGAAGTTTAGCCACCAATGTTGGGCATTCTTCAATAACATGCTCGAAGGAGTTCCAATAGCTACAAGTAGTGCAAGGGTTCTGACAGTCCCTTTCCAAGTGTCCTGGTTATGCACAGTTATAACTGATGATCTTTCCTCGGCCTCGACCCATACCTCCTCCTCGTCCTCTTCCTCTGAATCCACCGTGAGGATTGAAGTTTCCTCTCCCAGGAGAGTTTTACTGCGTAGATTTTCCTTCTTGTTGTACTTTTCCTTGAGTCTTGTATATATCTTTTGACCTTTCATGCATGAGATCATAATCCCTAAAATCCCTATTATCATTTCCCACGGACTTATATAACGTGAAATACAAATTTGTGGGTGTTTGAACATATTTTTTCATGTAATATCACTCACCAGTACGATGTCTATTTTGGCATACCTCGCACCAGGGTAAGGTGACTTGCTTCAAAGGACTCAGACCTCCAGAGGCCAAGTATTCATGGAATAGGGGACAATGTTCCTTGTAATGGCCCTCTAATATGCATCTGACACACCAAATATCTTTTGTTTTATCTTTTCCCTTGTCTTTCTTCAAATCTTTGACCTGCAAAGACAAACTAGTCAGTTGATTCAAGATCTGACTCATACCTGAGATAGATTCTCCCATAGGGGTTGATTCTAACTTTATGGTGATCTCCAGCGCCTCATCTTGTGAAGCAATCTTCTATTGCATCAGAGGAACTATGATGTGTGGTAAGAGGGCAGCAATGAACCATTCCTTGTTCTTCTCATCTGGGATCTGAAAAGTCAATCGGCATGTTAAGGTCTTGAATCTCTGATCGAACTCCCAAACAAGTTCGGCTACCTTCTACTTGATCTCTTTCAACTATGTAATACATTGTGACTCTGATTTGGGTTTCTTGAATTCTAAAATCAATGCATTCTTGATCTCATTCAATGGCTTAGGCTGTGCAACTCCTTGGACAAGCTTCGTGTACCAGCTTAGTGTGGGGTCCCTTAGGGTAGTACTAAACTGGGTTCTTTTGACAGCTTCGTTGGTGACATTTTCAATATTCCATATGACTTCACATAGGAACCAGTGTTGATCAAGATCTTCATATCCATCTCCCCTAAATATATGGAGTCTCATCTCATCTGCCATAGATCTTCCTAGGTTTCTTGTCTGAGTATGTGGTGGACTACTAGTAATAGTACTCTGAATGGTCTGGTAATTTTGATTGCTTTGATTTCTTGAAGTTTTTGAACCAACGGGAGTATTAATAGTACTTACTTCAATATTTTGCATAGTTCCTGAGGTTTTTGGCTCGTCCCAGTGAAATTCTTCATCTTCCTCTTCCTCTACCCTAGCGGGTTCTAAATGATCTTCATCCATCAGTTATGCCTCTTCTCCACTATAGAAACCCTCATCTATGTAGTTCTGCTTGAATAGGTTCACAAGATTAACTTCTCTGAACACTCTCCCACTGCGTGTATGTCCAGCCTTTGTGTCATTGTCGTTGTCTGAATTCCTGAACATTAGCTTCTCCAAATCCGATCAATCTATTGTATCTTCAGGATGTTTTTTTCATGCAATAGCATCTTGATTCTCAACTTTAAAAAATGTAAAAATTTTCCTCTGGGTCCCTTGAAGAAATATCTCTCAGCTTGGTTGTATGACTCTACTCTATCAATAGAAAACTCAGTGATGTAGCCTCCAATGATGCTATCAAACCAATGATCCACTGCTCTCAACATGGCATTATCAACTCTCTTTACCTTTTTTATCAGCACCGACGTCCAAACTACAGGAGGTCTAGGTCTGACCTCAAACTGGGTATCTTCTAGCCTAGCTAACCACTCATATAGTTCCTGATGGATTCCTCCAAAGAATATCTTGTGTATATCAATAAAAATATGTCTCTCCAACCAATCCTCTATGCTAATATTAGGGTTCTTGTTCTGGGCTTCAGTGAAGTCCTTTTCCTGATCCTCTATCCACTTTTGAATCTATGTCTTTGATGGGAACCACCTTGACATTCCCTCACGAAGATTCTTGTCTCGGTAATGGAACCATTTGTTGGCACAGGAGTAGACCTAGGGTTCAGCTCCAAGAGCGCACCAACAATCCCTAACTACTGGCCCTTTTGGCTACACCTATGAAGCAAATGCAGTCTCACTCAAAGCAGCTATGGGGGGTTTGCAGCACATAAATGTCTACAACCAAGGGAAATATCAAGTGGATCCAATACTAGAACAATACAGCATGCCTATATCACTTATCAACTTAGATCTGCTCCATACATATTTTAGATCTACCACAAAATGCAATAACAGTATATCAAGGAAAAATAACACAGCATCAATCACACACACAAGACAGATATATGTGGTTCACCCTCTCTCTAGGGCTACGTCCATAGAATTGTGATTTATGATATATTGAGATGAAAGCATACAGTTCTGATCTATGCTCTTAACCAGCAAATCTTCTCTCTTCTTTCTATCTCTCCCCTTCCTACGCACCCAGCTACAGGACTTGATCTTCACACCCAGCTGAAGATCTTACAATACCAGAAGGCTCTTTACTCAGCACTCTCTCTCGTACGATAATAATTACTCTAATCAATAATAAAACTAGATCAATACTAGCGATAATGACAACAACCCAACCCAGGTCCTATTGACCTTTATTTATACATTACAATAGATCACTAACATCCTTAGGCTGAAGCCTAGGTGTAAAAACCTTAGATACCAAAACCCTAGGTGTCTAAAACTTTAGGTCAACTTGACCCATGTTTTCAGGGCTTTGCCAGCATGTCTTTCCTTTCTTCTCGTGCAGTGCTCCAAAGCATCTAATGGTGGATTTTTTTGCTTATTGAGTTGTCCACGATCCTTCTTCCTTTCTGACCTATCATCCTTTATTGGGCTTTGCTTCGTATTTTCTGCTCTTTTTCTCACTTCGACCCAATAATAGTCATTGTGTCTTCCGAGCAGTTCGTTTTTCACCTTTTCTTCCTTGATCTTTGTTTTCTTCCATGACCAAGGGCCATCAATGTTCTTGAAATCTTACATCATATCCTCTACAGCTCGATGTATATGTTTATATTGATTTTCCTCCAATTGCAAGGCTTCTTGTAGAGCCTCAGCCTGAGTCTGGAAATTTTGTTGCCTCAATGGATACTTAATATGTGGCAATAATGAATGAACAAATAGATGCCTATGTTGTATATATCTGATAGGATACTTCAAGTTACCTTTCAACCACTTGAACTTCTGGTCGACCTCCAAAAATGACTCTCCTGGATTCTGTTTGATTTATATCATCTCATTCATAAACTATTATTTTGAACTTGTTCACTGGAATTCATTAATTAGTTTCTTCTTCACATATGCGACGGTTGTAGGTTCTCCTTGTGGGTTTTTTAATGCGAGACCCATATACCAATCCAGTGCATTGTCTATGAATTATATTGCAAGTTGTGCCATTTTTGTATAGTCATATGTGATCTTCTTAGATGCTCGAATTTTCTCACAAATAAACAAATTATTTTATGGGTCCTTCGACCCTTCTCCATGAAACTCTCGTAACCAAATAGTTGGATCTATTCTTGCAATTGTAAATTTTGTTGTACTATCACCTTCACGCAGTGTAGATAATTGAATAATGCTAGATGAATTTGTACTTCCACTTGAAATTCCACTAGTCCCTCGACCTACTAAAATCCTTTGTCGCTAATTGTTGGTTTTCTAAATGGTTCTTCTTCTTCAAATGTCTTAGTCACACATGGGGTTGTGGGTTCCACACTATTTCTGATATGGAATGGAGAGACTTCTTCTACGTTGGACCCTTGGCCTCTAGTTTTACTCTCATATGTGGCATGCAGGATTTCCTCAATATGCCACATAGCATGGAGATATTCTACCTCCTCTTCATCATTGTCCAAGCCCTCTCACTCGGCTACTTCCCTCTTCTTACTATTGATCTTATACTGGTAGGGTCTTCCATTGTGCATCATTCTCACTCTGTCCATTATTTCCTTGGTCTATTCCTCATCCATCGTAATGGGGTCCATTTCTTCCTTATTCTGGCCTCTCTCCAGAGCCCTCTCCATATCTTAGATCATCCTCAGTGCTTCCCCAAGTCTCCCCATGTGCATAGAGTGATTTATTTTTTTAACTCCATTTCCATCATGGAATAAAATATCGATCGACATGTAGAATGATCGAATATACCTTCCTCTCACTCCCTTCAAAAAATATTGCTCTACAATAGTGTATTAATTCGCAATATTGACTGCAAACTCAGTAATAAATCCTGCAATAATGTTGTCTAGCCAGAAATCCACTACACATGTGAATTTATTATTGACTATTTCTAGACACGCAATATTCTCAATAGCCCACTCTACTAGCCTTATCTGATTGGTTGGGTGATTATCCTTCAATATTAATATCCACCCTTGCAACAACTCTAGAAAATAATAGAAAAATTCCTCATGAATATCAGTAAACACATATCTCTACAAATAATGGCACAGTGTATACCTGGAACTTTTATTGTCTTTCTGTGAAAACTTGATCTCTTTTGCTTCCAACCATATTTCAATCTCCTACTTAGTTGGATTCCTTGGCCTAAACATCCCCTTCTAATATTGCATTCCTTGTCGTCAAATCCATTCCAATTTGATCTTCTAAGTTCTATCCAGCAATAGAACCATTTGTTGTAATGTTTTGGTTGACCCAGGTTCTACTTTAGGTTTCCAACAAAACCTTGCAAACCATTGGCCCTTCTGGAGACCAAAAGGAAACACTGTGCATAGAGTGCAAAATGAAGTCTCACCTGAGATGGCTTATGGATGAACTCAAGACCCAAATGTTTGAAATCATGGAAGGGATGTTTCTTCTTTGAAAATTTTGATATATGTGATTTTGCCCTATAAGTACCAATTCCCAATATTGGATATCCCTTTCCTAACTTCTTTGGAGAGTCTTGGGCGGGATTGTTTAGAAATTAAATAATATACTCAATCTATGAAGCCATCGCAAATTAAATCAATTGATATTTTATACATGTTTTCCCACAGGATGTTGAAGTAAACATGTATAGGAACTTCATAAACATGCCATCTTAGGCTCAGACCACGGAAAACATTCCTATTGCATATCATATCTAGGAGATAATATGCCATTTAGAATGGAAGGGTTTCTCTGAGTTTTTGGTTATGCGCTTCCTCTATCCTGGTGCTCAATTGTTTCAATATAATATCTCCCCAATTAAAAGTACTTCCATATGTATAAATTGTATGATCTAAATGAATCCGGGATTCAGAGAACCTGGAACAATCCTTTTCTTTGTATAAATGAAAAATTAAGGCCATCAGGAAAATGTAGGGTTCTCGAAGGTTCGATGTGTTGTACCATCCCGAGGCCCAATTCACAAATTTCTTATCCTCCCTCCACCAAGATGCTAAAAATTGACCGGTATTATGGCTCTCATATAATTCCATAAGAAAATCCTTGTTCAACCTGACCTCAACATCCTTGAGTTTATAATATGTTCTTACCTTTGTCGGCAATAAAAAACCTATACATTATCCATCTTTGTTGTTTAACATTAATTTATCTACATATGCATGATCAATGATCCATTCTAAGAGCTCAACACATGGAAATACGGGTGTCCTGGACACTGCCATGTACAACAAAGACTACCTGATGTTATGAAAGACCTAGTCATCTAATTCCCTCACCTCCGAGTCGTTGTGAGGTGTAAACTCTAGGAAATATTCATATTGGATTTTGTCGTATAAATCAAGCTAGGAAGGCAGCATTATCTTGGATGTTGTGTTATTATATGTATATTTGAAGAGTGGAGGTGCGTTTGTTGGATTCTTTTGTGAAATTATGATCACCAGCTCTGCTTTGGGGGGAAACCCTAGCTTCTTACCAGCCAATCTCGATGCCTCTCCAATTTTATCACTTCCTCCTTTTGGGGTCTTTGGTGGCTGATGAGTCACTAGTCATTTTGGTGGCATCTTTCCTGCAAACATGAAATAATTTAAATCAACCTTATCTAAACCACAAAAACTCAAAGACAATTAGGGTAAATACCTTGTGTGCAATGATTTTCTTGAGTCAAATACCTACCAGTCTGTAGCCTTTCAATAAACATAGTACAACTCATTTTGTAAGCAGCATTGGATCAATCATGAGTTGTTAAGAAAAATAAAATAGTTATGTGCAAGTTATGAAATATTTCAAGTACATTCGAATAAATAACAGTTAGTATTTAAACCCAAAATCATTACATTTTGGTACAGGGCTTCTACTACATATTTTCATTAATTCCATCTATCATCTACACAGGTTTCTCAGAGTAAAAGATAGGCACAAATTGGCAGTTCGAAGAGACGTTGGAATGATTTATTGGGGATTCAAAACAATCATCAATTGGCACGCATTTTGTTGCATTATGTTGTCATTGATGTCAAAGGATGATGTCAAAGGGTTAATGTATTGTCATAGTAAAATCATTGATGTATTGATTGTTGGACTATGTTTTCAAGAGATTGATGTCAGAGGGATTGATGTCAAGTATTTCCATAATGATGTGTTTGTATCATTGATGTATTATTGGATCATGTGTTCATTGATGTATTTGGGATGATGTCATGGGGTGTCATAGTGATATGTTGTCATGGATTGTTGTATAGATGGGATGATGTAAAGGTTGGTCATTTTTTTCTTGTCATGGCTGATAGGAAGTACCAAATGGATGAAATCCAAAGTGGTCCCCTTATGGCGAAATCCCTCATGAGAAGAAACTTTGTGAATTCCAAATGGTTAAGTGGTTGAGTCATACTAGATGTCTGGTTAAGGAACACAAGGATTGATTATGGAATATTGTAATGAAGATCCATGAATTTTTAAGTGAGACTATTCTATATGGATAGTGATCTTCATGCCATTTCCAGTTATATGTGGAACATCACATAACTCCTCACGGTTAGAGAGTTATGGCTTTATGAATTTGGAGAACCCTCATGTGTTGTCTAGAAGGTCAAAGAAGTCAAATTATTCTAGAAGCTCCTAGAAGATTTTTGCAAGTCAAAGTGGTTAGTCATGGGTTAATTGGTTGCAACAATAAAACGATTAAAAATAAATTAGTTTCAAATAGATGTGGAGAAGTTACTATTTATGGAGAAAGTAGTTATAAGTGGGCAAATGGTCAGAAGTGGGTTAGCCCCTAAAAGAAGGAAGTAATTGGTTAGAGTTTGTTAGATGAGGAAGCTACTTGGAGAAGTATAAATAATAGAGAAAGGGTCTCTTATGAGTGAGTATTTCTTGAGCACATGGAAGATCTATTCTAGTGGAAGATTCATTGCAGGTACTCATGGATGCATCGAAAGTTTCGTAATTCTGAGGTTTTGATGACGAAAGTGTTGGGGGTTCAAAAAACCCTAGTTTTCTAAAGTAGTACGTGAGCTACAGTGAGCCAGGGTGCATACATACATAGGATGTAGTGAGCCAGGATGCATACATATGTGTGTTTAAGGAGAGAAGGGTGTGTACAGTTGAGAAAGACATGGAAGAGTTGAGTAAGTGTTAGTGCCAAATTCTTGAATTCTGAAGCAAGCTATAGATCAACATCCTACAGGTTCAGATATGCTACAAAGGTTTCGGTATGGGTAAATATTGTCTTGATTTTCTCATGGTATGGTGAATGTTTGATGCATTCTTTGTATGGTTATATTGATGTCTAAATATGGTAGTTGATTGGTTGAGTTGTTCAATTATGTTCTGATTGAGAGATATACATGATCTATGATGGTTTATGGTTGAGGAGGATGCATAGGTTGTTGGATAGTATTGAATATGGTTGCTTTTTGTCTATGGTAAAAATTGGGAAGTGATAGGCAGTTTGCAGTAACAGGTCACAAGTGGATGTGACAGAGGCAGAAAGAATTTGAAGGGAAGAAGTTGTGAAGTTTCAAAAACCCTATTTTTTGAAGGTGTATGCAAGTTGATAGTGGGCCAGGATGCATACGCATGTTGCATTATAGGAAGGTCATGTACATATGTGGGATGCAATATAAACAAGTCACATACCTGTTGACATATTGGATTCTATATACAAGATGAGTCTTGTACTTGACGATTGAATTCCTCATCTCATTTGGTACTGAGATTTGCAGGTTGAGTATTGCATTGAGAGTTGATGCTCTTGTGGATTTGTTGCTATTTTTAGTTGTTGTTGAAAAACCCCTAAGTATTGTAGTCTGTAATATAAAAGAAACTTATTCATTTAACAAAGGATATCTTGTCTTGGCCTACGATATCGCCCTAGATACTCTTGGTCATGGTAAATTCAAATCATTATGGCATGGACCCTACATTGTCTAGCACTGACTCACTAAAGGCACTTGCATCCTGGCCTCTCTAGAAGGATATCCTCTCAAAGAACCCGTCAATGGGTTGTACTTAAAGAAGATTTAATCCTGAGTGTAGCCATTCTACCTTAGGCTTTTTCTTTGTACACATTTGTAGATGTTTTAGTCTTCTTTTTTGCCTCCACTCCTCATGTATGATCTACCATCTATGTTATTGACATATGCATCCTCCATCGGCCTACCACATCGGTTATGCTGACCATGCTAGCTGCTAGACAAAGAATCTTGCTTCGATTGCTTGGGCCCTCTATACCCCCTCACATCAACTGCTCCACACTAGTGGCATATTTTTTCTCTCAGCCACTAAAAATGAAGTAGAATATGTCATCGTCATTGGTCTACTCATCGAGGCCAGTCACCACCACATTCATCACCTTAGTGTTTTATTAGATTCCCATGTTTTCATCCTGCTACTCAATAATGTATATCGTGCATGCAATCCTTGCCTCTTTCGCAAATACCTACAACTTAGACTCTTATCCTAAAACTTTGATTCAATTACATTTACACATATTCCACGAAAATTTAATCAAATAACAGATAATATGGCTAACCTAGTGTTAGATTGGAATTTATGACATCAACACATCCTCACATATACATAATCATCATACATCAGTCACAACATATATATTAAACATCATCAACCATCAAAAACATAAACACATGTAGATATAAAAAAGATCCAATGATATGTATGTATGTATGTATGTATATATATATATATATATATATATATATATATATCCTCCAAAATGTCATAAATGTTTACAAAATAAAAATATACATCGCTCGTAGGCTAGTGAGTCCCCTCACCCCTATAGGTACAAAATGGGTACCCCCTACCCTATACAAAATCGGTATCAACTACCCTGTACAAAATGGGCTCACAAGCCTATAGAAATACAAAAACCATCACTCATGGTGCCCCCAGAACTCCCCCCCAGGTCCTCTGTCAGCTCGAGGCACCCCACTAGCTAGGGGTCCTCCAGGTCTAGGGGGAAATCGACCTGTCATCATTGCCCCCGCTACAGTTGCTCAGTAGATCAAGGTTTGCCACTCCACCAATACACCCACACACTACTTCAGGACCCTATCATCCTAGATTTGGGCCCACTTGCCATCTGACACACCCTTTATAACCTCTTCAAACCATCGACGAAGGTCCCCCATCCCCCCTCTGGCCTCTACCCACGGCTCACGCGTTGGTCCAGCACCAGCGTCATCTATTCTACGTCTTTGGCCTACCCTTAGCTCATGTGTTGGCCCAGTACCAACATCATCTCGCCTGCGTCGATGCCCTACCCGCGACGCTCGAGCTAGCCCCTAGAGAGCCGACTTCCCGACCATATAATCCTCACAGCCTCAAGGGCTCACATCTACAAAAAAAAACACCAAAGGTATAGTCAGCATCCATATATACATAATCATCTTCTACACTATCGAAATAAAAAAACATAAATACACGAACATACTTCTTTGGTCCCAGTCCTCCCCAAGAGGCGGCACCATGTCTAGGTCATGTTGGTAGTCCATACCACCGTATGGATACCATAGTATCACTTATGGAATATGATGCCACACACATGCCACAATGGTCATGAAGTAATGGACATCCTCTCTCACCCCATGATGCGCCAACACCTGGGCCCACCGCATCAATTGTGGCTCTCATGACCCTGAAAGTGCAAGCAAAATCCTTAGGTGCAAAAGAGGCACCCTCTCCAGAAACTAGGCCACCAGGATCGACCCAAATTCAAAATCATGAGATTTGGTGGTCTAACACTGATGAATCTGCCCCATCATCCTGGAGTGCAACATCAGCTCCCAGGAAAATAGTCCCCATACAAGACCCTCTCCATAATCCTCATCTAACCTCCCTAGATCTACTGAGTCACCAAAGATCCATAGATCCTCACTACCATGGCGGTGATGCACTGAGTCAAGAGCTCATCCATTGCCTCAATATGAATGAATGAACCCTACATCAGTTTCAGTCCCAAGTAGTGGCGACATGCCAAGTCGACCAATCTCTCATCCCCCGACAGCTAGGGGTCAGCAAGCAGGTCCATCCCTCAGAAGGGGAGCCCCATCAAAAAGTACACATCCTCCATAGCTAAGAGTGTTAGTTTTTGTCCCCTAACAATGAAACACTGTAGATTAGTGCTCCACATAGATATCAGATACTATAGCAGGAACTTCTGCGACCGTATCAAAGGACAGTCGAAGAACTTGAGCAACCCGCAGGCTGCCAAGTGTCTCCAAACGCCTGGTTTCTCTCTCATCGCCTCTCGGAGATGATCCCAGTCTTTCTCCCTCCAATGGACTGGAATAGTGCTCTTTTGCCACAATATGATCACTTGCATCCATAGAAAAACATTTGGTGAGCCCTCATCATTCATCAAAAACATCAAAAAATTCAAAATTTAAAACACCCTTAGCTTCACCTCCAGTGCGCGGCTTTCATCAGCACATGTGTGCACATGTGTGCGCCTATTCTTTGCATATTTGTGCACTAATACGCATCTGTCTAAGAAATGGTTGTGTATCAATGTGCAGTTTCCACTCAAAAGGTGTGCACACATGCGCACCTGTCCTTTACACAGTTGCACACAGATGCGCAACTTTCTGAGAAACAGCTATGCACAATGTGCAGTTGTCATCTTAATAGGCATGCATCTCATGCGCACCTATTTTTCCCTCCCCCATGCCCCTATGTGTGGCTATTTCAAGCACAACCACACATTATGCATGGGAGATGGAATTATACCCATGCATCTAAGCATGGGTATTCTTCCTTCTCCCACGCATTAGTGGACCCACCCCTAAACCTACCCTTGTATTACCATGTGTATAACCCCTAACTCAAAACTAGGAAATCCATACTATGCAGGAGGATGGGACCACTAATATGACCCTTGCAACTCCTAGATCAGTCGACTCGAGCTCCCATAATATCCAAATCTCCTCCAAATGATCTCATCAAATCACTATAGCAATGGGTACAAATGATGTGGAATTGTAGGCCCACCAGCCATATATAGTCCCTTTTTCCAAACTTCCACACTCAGTTATAGGAGCCCAGAGCCTATGTTTCTTGATCCATCTTTAGCCACAAGATCATGGTCCCACCATCTACACAGTCACATTCCCCAGGTCACCATCTAAACTTGGCCTCGGGGAAGCATTTTTCTCACATCACATCCAGGTACGCATGCTCATGTTCAAAATTATCAAATAGTTGTTATATTTTCTTTATCATCAAATATTTTTCATGTTAGTTATTTGGTTTTTAATGTGTGCAGGTACTTGGTATTCACAAATGGCACAGCCCCTTCAAGTATTTGTTTGACACTGGCATGTAATTATTCCCTCTAAAAATCAATTTCATCTCCCAGTCACACCCTCCAACATTCACCTTTAGTGTCCTTACATCCGGCTATGCAGTACCGTCACCTCTGCTACATTTTGGTACTGTCACCCAGTAGCACTCTCCTCCACATGAGTTGTACCATTCATAGTTCCCCTTGGAAATTTGACACTCATGTTGCTTTCACCCCCTAGGGATGGGAGTCTCGATAGTCTTATGCACTTCCTAGAATAAGCCACATACTTCTTCTCATCATATTGTTATCTTTCCCAATGGGCTCCCAGGTTACCTCATCTCGGTTCTATTGAATGCACCTTCATAGTATCATTATCCCTCCATCTCATCCAACATCAGTTTTCCCATATGAATATTTCCCTCCATTCATTTACCTCATATAGAAACCCACCCATGGGGCCCCCACCCTCCACCAGTTCTCTTCGCAACTTGCACCGTCACAGGCCAAGCCATCTCGCACTGGGGGACTTGTTTCTATATATGCACACTCATCCAAAATTATTCTTTATTTGTTTGGTAATTGTAAAAATCATGTGTTTCCATCATTTACTTATCTCTTGGTCATCACCCTTGATGACCTTATTTTTTCCCGACAATGCAACCCATGTCGCCCTTGGTTGGGGCATCCACTCTCCTTTTTCATTATGACATCGTTCATGAACACCAAGTATCCCAAAGTCCATGTACCCCTGATATATGATTTTTTCCACTTTTTCAAGCCTCTTGCACAATTTAACCCCATATCTAGTCATCCCCCTAACACTAGATACAGTTTTACAGTTACTTCCAAACACCCTTCAAACATACCCTAACCAAGGGAAGTCTTGAGTCTCACCACATCTTGACTTTGTTTATGTTCCCTATCAGTCCCTGATCTCATTTCCATGGATTTCATGAATCCCTTTACTTCTTGGATTCACGTCTCCCTTTCTGTTGACATCAACACTGTTTCCAGGAGGGCAGTAGTATCTTGGCTCTCATTACCTTCACAATGAGGAGCCTTGAATGGCACAGAGAGAATCATCATTTCTCTTTGATTCCGTTGACCCCCATAACATTCGACTTCAGCAAAATCTCATGTTACGGTTGGTCTTACCATGTGACTATTATAGTTGTTTTATACCATATGAATACCTTTGAATTTGTTAGGCCATCAATGCTTACATGTCATAGACACTTCTTAAAGTCATCCTTGCCTCATTTCAAAGTATGTTCACCATTCAGAATTGTCATCTATCATTGTCAACCACCCCAGAGGGTGCTGCAGTTATCTACATCAGCATACATCTTCAGTTATTGTCTTAAATTTTGAGTTACATGACACGAGCATGGGGCATTCCCGCCTCGTTTGTATATAGATTTTCTTTTTCTCCCTAGAGAAAGGTTTGGTTCCCATAGTTTCCCCTCTCCCTCCAACGGATCGCTCTTGTAGTTCCTCTCATCACTCTTCATTTCAATGGCACTCTCAGTAGAAGAAACATTGATGTATTTTGGCTATACGTATGCTCCTAACCTCACACATCAAGGGGCATTTGTTATCACTGAAATTTTGTCCACAACATTTCACACAAATGGTTACAGAAATATAGCAATGCCAACAACAATTAGTTCACCTACAGCACCAAAATGCATTTCAAAAGGAAAAAACTATACAGTTGGGTAAAAAATTGACATGCACAAACTCACTAAAGGAAGTGCACACACAGTGTGCAGGCCATAAAGCCCTTAGAGCGCACAATGAGCCAAATGCGCGATTGTGTACGAGAAAAGCCATGCACTCCTATGAATGATGAATTTATGGTTCTTGTCGGCCCCCCAACCACTTATGGACCAGCTCCAAGTTGATTTTACCTCCATATCTGAGAAAAATTCGAATGGGGGGTTGGTCAAGGACCAAAGGGTGCCCTAAAGAGCCCCTTGTTCACATCAAGAACCAGTTGTATTTTTCCTTGAAGAAATGCTATAAATGGAAGCCATGGGTGCACTAAGAAACCAAGATATTCATAGTATTGTTATGTTGCCTCAATCCTCCCTTGAGAATCCTCTTTTCTCCTTGGAGTATTCAAGCATCATTGCAATGGGCCATTCCACTCACCTCTTGGGGGAATAGGCATTG
Organism: Picea engelmannii; assembly: GCA_009831015.1. Taxonomy (NCBI): domain Eukaryota; kingdom Viridiplantae; phylum Streptophyta; class Pinopsida; order Pinales; family Pinaceae; genus Picea; species Picea engelmannii. Next base: position 335,945 of record ML782425.1, read on the forward strand.
ATTTTCTTCCTCATTTTCCATTTTTTTTCCATTGTAAGAAGAGTTCTCCATTAGGGAACTCAAGATCCCTCCCAAGGAGGAAGAGGGGATTCATAAGTCCTCATTTTTCTCTACAGTGTTTTGTCAACTAATATAGTTATCCATTGGTTGCATAATATTGGTCATTGGTTGATTGTTTATGGTTCTAATTTTCTTATGCATTCTAGTTATGGTAATTGCAAGACTACTAAAACCCTCTAAACGTTGCATCCCCATCATTCACTTGTCACAATTAGAACCATGTAAGTAGTGTCGAACAACAGCATAAACATGAAATAAGAACCAGATATGATCTCCCAATCTACAAGGGGGTCCCACCTACTAGCATTATATATCTCAATAGCTTATAATTATTATGCTTAATAAATACTTTGTGGGTGAAATCCTCATTGTGATTTTAATTGTCAACAAACTGGCGACTCCATAGGGAAATTTGTTTTCAACAGATTTAGAACTCATAACTCATGGTTTCATAGACCAAGAACAGTAGGTCCAGAAGGTATACCTAGGAAGATTATGCAACAGGGAGAAGTGAGCGGATTTAATGGAAAAATGACCTCGAATTTGGGAATAGCTCATGAAAAGTGTTAAATATGAGGGTTTTTACCACTGTGTGCATAAATGTTCAACTAGGATCGGTTCTTAACTTCAAGGAAAAAACAAATATGGACTTGCTCTCTTAAATTCTCAAATGGATGAAGAAAAGGAAAGAAGAAGCGAGAGATAACCAATTCTTTATAAGACAGTAGTGAAAGCAGATAACAAATTCAAGTGTGCTTCAGTTGTGTAATCTTGATTGTTATTGACCAACAATATCTGGCAGGAGTGACACTGTGGCAGAACTGATCCAACATCTTATTTTGACCAAATTAACTAAAAGATGGTAAGCAACAAAATCATGACAGAAATAAAATTGTGAAAATCAAAACAACAACAAATAAATGACAAAAAAGTAAAAGTAGTAAGAAATGTTTTAAAACAGAAAGCAGAAATCAAACTACTATAAAGCAGAAAAGAAAAGTGCAAAATTGAAAGCAAAGCTAGGTTACTAGTATATAGAAAATCCAAACAACTTTAGAACTTTTCACGTTGGTCCCTCGTAATGTTTCAAGCAAGAACCGTTAGTGTTGTGGGAAAACAATTGCTCCTGTAAATCTCTTGGAATGTAAAAGTTAGTATCCAGGACAAAAGAATTTTTGAAAGGACCCAGAAATAACACTTGGAACTCTAAGGTAATTATCATCCCCTTAACACATATGATTAGATCATCAAGGTAGGTATGGATATTGATTGATTCATCAAGAGTTGTGTGTATTGGTATTTTAAAAGTGGCACTTGCATCAGGTAAGACAAAAAATAGGCATTTATAAGTCATGGTACCCCAATTTGTGATAAGCGTAGTTTTGTGAACATCTTCCCTTTTTCCCTTGATTTTACTGTAACCCAAAAATTTGTCAAGTAAGGGCCTCATCTGCGATCCTACAACCTATTGCAGAATAATTTCCAAATTGAGGGGAGGAAAAGGATTTCTCATAATAGCCTAACTGAAAGTGTGAAAATTAATGTAGGTTCTAATATGATCAGTGGTCTTTGAAATAGGTAAGCAATTGGAAACCCATTCAGGTTAGACTGGAAAAATAATCCCAGTGCTTAAGAAAATTTCCAACTCCCTTTGAAAGGTTTCTTTAAATGTTGAGTTAATAGGTCTTTGTTTTTTCCTAGCTAGCTTCTTGCCTTCCTTGATGGGGATAGAATGTTGTATAAGACCAAGATCAAAACCACAAAGATCCTTATAAGACCAAGAAAAAACATCGTAAAATTCACCAAGTAGCTTGGCAAACCTCATTTCTTCTTTATCAAAACATTGGGCACTTATTTTAACATTCCTTGGAGATTTGAGTGCCCCAATGTTTTTTGGCCCTTGGTTATGGAAGTATGCAAAGATCAAGGAAGAAAAGGGAGAATGTGAACTTTGTGGACTACACAGTGACTCTTACCAGGTCGAAGTGAGCAAAAGAGAAGAAAAGACAAAGTGAAGTAAGTCATTGAACCAGGAGATCAGGGATGACAGATAACAGAGAAAGAAGGATTGTGGACAACTCATTAAGAGGGAAAAGCCATCGTTGGATTATTTGGAACACCGCACAAGAAGGAAGGAAAGACAGGCTAGCGAAGCCCTGAAAATACTGGTCAAGTTGACCTAGGGTTTTAGACACCTAGGGTTTTGGTATCTAGGGTTTTGGACACTTAGGTTTTGGCCTAAGGATGTCGGTGAGCTATTGTAATGTATAAATAAAGGTCATAAGGACCTAGTTTGGGTTGGTACGATATTATTGTCAATCTAGTGGTATTGTTGTCAAGATTTATTATTGTTGTGTGAGAGAGAAGTTCTAAGAGTGAGAGCCTTCTAGTATTTTAAGACCTTCAGCTGGGTGAGAAGATCAACCCTGTAGCTGGGTGCACAAGGAGGGGAGATAAAGAGAGGAGAAGAAATAATATATACTAGCTAAGAATGCAGACAAGAACTATATGCTTCATCCTAATATATTATAAAGCACAGTTATGTGGACGTAGCCCTAGAGAGAGGATGAACCATGCACATCTTGTGTTGTGTGTGATTGGCATTTTATCTCTGTCATTGATATATTGTGATTGCATTACATTTTTAGATCTGATAAGTAGATGTGTAGAATAGATATAAGCTGATAAGTGATATATGAATGGTGTGTTGTTCTTGTGTTAAATCCACTTGATATTCCCTTTGGTTGTATACATATTTGTCCTACAACCCCCTCATAAATTATTTGGGTGAGACTGCATCTGCTTCACAGGTGTTTTCGAAAGGGCCAGTAGTTAGGGTTTGTTGGTGCGCTCTTGGAGCTGAACCCTGGGTCTGCCCCTGTGCCAACAAATGGTTTCGTTTTCGAGACAGGAATATTCTTGAGGGAATTTCAAGGTGGTTTCCATCAAAGACAGAGACTCAAAAGTGGATAGAAGATCAAGAAAAGGACTTCGCTAAAGCCCAGAATAAAAACCCTAATCTGAGTACAAATGATTGGTTGGAGAAATATATATTTACCGACATACACGAGATATTCTTTGGGGGAATCCATCAGGAGCTGTATGAGTGGCTAGCTAGATTAGAATATACCCATTTCTAGATCTGATCTAGACCTCCTGTGGTTTGGACGTCGGAGTTGATCAAGAAGGCCAAAAGAGTTGATAACGTCATATCACGAGCAATAGATCATTGGTTTGATAGCACCACTGGAGGGTACATCACAGAGTTTGTTGTTAACAGAGTAGAATCATAGAATCATATAGCCAAGCTGAGAGATAATTCTTTAAGGGACCCAGAGGAAAATTTTTATAATTCCTAAAGTTGAGACTCAATATGTTATTGCATGAGAAGAACATCTTGAAGATACAGTAGATTGGTCGGATCTAGAAAGTCTAATGTTCAAGAATTCGGACAGCGACAGCAACACAGAAGCTGGACATACACGCAATGGGAGATTGTTCAAATAATTTCACCTTGCAAACCTATTTAAGCATAACTACAGGGAGGAGGATTTCTACAGTGGAGAAGAGGCAGAATTGATGGATGAAGAACATTCAGAACCCGCTAGGGCAAAGGAAGGGAAAGCTAAAGAACTTCACTGGGGAGAACCTGAAACCTCAGAAACTGTGCAAACCATCGAAGTAAGTAATGTTATCCCTCCTGTTGATTTAGTAGCATTAAGAAATCAGAGTAATCCCAACCACCAGAGTGTCCCAAGTACTATCAATAGTAGTCCACCACATATTCAATCAAGAACCCTAGGAATATCTATGGTAGATGAGATGAGGCTTCGTATCTTTAGGGGATATGGATTTGAAGATCCTGATTAGCACGGGTTCCTATGTGAAGCCGTATGGAATATTAAAAATGTCACTAACAAAGATATCAAAAGAACCCAGTTTAGTACCACTCTAAGGGATCGCGCATTGAGATGGTACATGAAGCTTGTTCAAGGACTTGCACAGCCTAAGCCATTGAATCATATTAAGAATGCACTGATTACAAAGTTCAATAAACCCAAGTCAGAGTCATAATGTATCACAGAGATGAAAGAGATCAAGCAGAAGGTGGCCAAACATATTTGGTAATTCAATCATAGATTCAAAACCTTAACAGGTCGATTGACTTTTCAGATCCCAGATGAATAGAACAAATAATGGTTCATTATTTCCCTCTTACCACACATCAGAGTTCCCCTGATGCAACAAAAGATTTCTTTGCAGTCTGAGGTGTTGGAGATCACCATGAAGTTAGAATCAGCCCCTATGGGAGAATCCATCTCAAGTATGAGTTAGATGTTGAGTCAGCTAACTAGTTTGTCTCTGCAGGTCGAAGATATGAATAAAGACAAGGGAAAAGATAAAAGAGAAGACATCTGGTGTGTCAGATGCAAATCAGAAGGCCATGAAAAGGAACATTGTCCCCTATTCAATGAATACTTGGCTTTTGGAGCTCCGTGCCCTTTGAAGCAAGTCACCTTACCTAGGTGTGAGGTATGCAGAAACAGACATCGCCCTGGTGAGTGATACTACATGCAAAAGTATGTTCAGACACCTACAAATTTGTACTGTACATTTTGTAAGTCCATAGGTGTTATCCACATTTTTGGTTATCAAGATGATGACATGATAATGACATGGTGATAGAAGATCTATCTCTTCTTTAAGATCATTTTCATGAAGAAAGTTACACTTGTCAGTTTCTCAAAATCACCTTTTTGAAGACAGTATGCAGGCTGCATATATATTGTCATGCGGAAATGCCTTGTTTCCGCAGGCTGCATTCAGTCAAATTGCGGACCTTCCGCACTGTATCAACGGTCAGGGTGCGGAAATGATTCTTAATGGAGAAAACGAATAAGTTCTCGATCCTTCTAG
>ML782425.1:351269-382325 GCA_009831015.1 Picea engelmannii
TAAAATATGCAGAACAGAAATGAAATGCTAGAAATGACAGAATAACAGTAAAATATCCAGCATAATCTTCACAATACGCAGAAATGATATACGAAATAGCAACAGAAATAACACTTTGAAATCAGATAGCAATGTTCACGGGCCTCTTCGAGGGGGCAACCTCCAGTTGAGCAGTGCTCTGTTACAATAATCCAAGCTAGGGTTTTTCATACCCTCGACCCTTATTTATACTAAATATGTCTATTAAGAGAAGCATCTAGAGGAAGATCCTTCTAGAAGCAGAAGTTTCTATTAGGTCTTCTTACATCCGCCTTATTCTATTTTATTGAAAGGTCTTATTAATATTGACCTTTATTACATCCGAATACATTGATCTACCTATGTGCGGGTTAGGACCTTAACAATTCCAGAGCCTATGATGTATGTCAAAGAGTTGGAAAACCATCTAGAAGAGATGAAATACCATTAGCACCACAACTAACCCTACAAGCATTTGATAAATGGTCCATTGACTTTGTTGGACCTATGAACCCACCAGGAAAGTGTACAGGAGTAAGGTACATAATTACAGCAACATAATACTTGACTAGATGGGCCAAAGCAAGAGCAGTTAAGGACTATAGTGCAATTATAGTTGTGCACTTCATATTTGATGACATCATAACTAGGTTTGGATGCCCAAAGATCCTTGTGAGTGATCAAGGTAAACATTTCATTAATAAGATAGTTGAAGCCCTGACTAAAGAATTTGTAGTCCACCATCAGAAGAGCACACCTTATCATCCACAAGCAAATGGGACAGTTGAAGCATTCAACAAGATCTTGGAGACAGCGCTCACCAAGATTTGCAATGTGAACAGGGATGATTGGGATTTAAGAGTACCAGTAGTATTATGGGCCTATAGAACCACTTGCAAGAAACTAACAATGCATACCCCCTTCAAGTTGGTATATGGCCTCGAAGTTGTTGTTCCAGTGGAATATCTAGTACTAAGCCTAAGAATTGTTTCATTTACAGATATGGATGTACCTAGCACTATTCAAGAGCGGCTTGCACAGTTGGTTGAATTGGAGGAAGACATATTTATTGTAGGATTCCATCAGTAGGTTCAGAAGGAAAGAGAGAAGGCCTACCATGACATGCACATCAGGAAGAAGGCATTTAAATGAGGTGATATAGTCTTGATATATGATAGAAAGTTCATAAAACATCCTAGGAAGTTCAGAATGCATTGGCTAGGGCCATACGAGATTGCTTATGTTATAGAGGGAGGAGTTGTGCAGTTGAATACTCTGAATGGGGAGTGGAAGGAAAGTTTAGTGAATGGGAGTCGGTTGAAGTTGTACTATGATAACCAGTTGCCTCGCAATCTCAGTAAAGCATGAATAAAAGTGTCTAGGTACTAGGTGTAGTTGAAACTGGGTACTAGACACAGAAAAGACAGTCTGCACAAGGGAAAAAGAGGAGGCATCAAGCAAAAAGTAGAGGTTGCACTGCGCAGTCTGGAGTCGAAGTAAAATAGGAAGCTCATATATGAAGTGCCTTGGGATGAGTCACAGGTGAGTGTTGGGGACATGTTGGCCCTTGGTTATGGAAGTATGTGAATATCAAGGAAGAAAAGGGAGAATGCGAACTTCGTGGAATACACAGTGACTATTGTTGGGTCGAAGTGAGGAAAAGAGCAGAAAAGACAGAGAGAAGTCATTGAATGAGGAGATCGCGGATGACATATAAGAAAGAAAGAAGGATTGTGGACAAATCAACAAGAGGGAAAATCCATTGTTATATGCTTTGGAGCACCATGCAAGAAGGAAGGAAAGACAAGCTGGTGAAGCCCTGAAAATACGGGTCAAGTTGACCTAGGGTTTTAGACACCTAGGGTTTTGGTATCTATGGTTTTGGACACTTAGGTTTCAGCCTAAGGATGTCGGTGAGCTATTGTAATGTATAAATAAAGCTCATAAGGACCTAGTTTGGGTTGGTACAATATTATTGTCAATCTAGTGATATTGTTGTCAAGAGTGATTGTTGTTGTGTGAGAGAGAAGTGCTAAGAGTGAGAGCCTTCTGGTATTGTAAGATCTTCATCTGGGTGCAAAGATCAACCCTGTAGATGGGTGCACAGAGAGGGGAGAGAAAGAGAGTAGAAGAAAGAAGATCTGCTAGCTAAGAGCGCAAATAAGAACTGTATGCTTCATCCTAATATATTATAAAGCATAGTTCTATGGATGTAGCCCTAGAGAGAGGGTGAACCACGTACATCTTGTGTTGTGTATGATTGGTATTTTATCTCTGTCATTGGTATACTGTGATTGCATTACTATTTTAGATCTAATAAGTAGATGTGCATAATAGATCTAAGATGATAAGTGATATATGAATGTTGTGATGTTGTTGTGTTAAATCCACTTGATCTTCCCTTTGGTTGTAGACATCTCTATGATCCAACCCCCTCATAACTGCTTCAGGTGAGACTTCATCTGCTTCGTAGGTGTTGTTGAAAGGGCCAGTAGTTAGGGCTTGTTGGTGCACTCCTAGAGTTGAACCATGGGTCTGCCCCTATGCCAACAATGTTCAAAGAGATGGTTTTACCCACCTTCTTTCTTGACTCCTCTTCTCTCTATTTCTCTTTATTGCCTACATCACTCGATGAAAATTAACTCTCAAGAGGAGTCAAGATCTTAGGAATTTTGTTGTCTTCTATGGATATCATTTCCTTGGGCTTAATAGGTTCATCTTTAATGAAAGCACAAATTCTCTGATCGTTAGGGAGGGCCTGCCCAGATTCTACATTGTCAATAATATGTGGAATATATAGATATTGAAAGGAACAATCAGGCCTCTAAGGCAAAGGTTTTTGATTAGAAGAAGTTGCAAAGATATCTAACTGATCATCCATTAAATTCAACTCCCTCTTAACATGAGTGATGTTGAAAGATAATAAGTTTGATATAAGTGCCCAAACAGTTTGGGTATATAGTTCCATCAGTTTGTTGCTCGAAGAGTATATTCTACGTACCAGGTTCACAACATGCTCAGAATCTTCAAAAATTGAAAGGTGACCACAACCGAGATTATAGGCATTTTCAATGCCTAATAATAAAGCTTTTAATTCAATGACATTGTTCATACAAGCAAACTCCAACCTATAGGACAAATTATGAATTTTCCCTATAGGGGAAACCAAGATAATGCTAGTCGCATTACCTTCATTAGAGCATGAACCATCAAAGTGCATGTGCCACATATCATCATCTAAATCGATTTGTTCCAAAGGAATATTCTCCTCCTCAGAAAATATGGAATACACTCATATATCCTCTTCGATATAGTTTATATTATATTGCGGAACACTCTCTATGTAGGGTGAAATTCTTCCCTCTCTAAGGACTATAATGTTCTTACCATTTCGAGGCACGGATAAATGTGTCCCATTGAGTGAGAGGTATCCATTTGTTAAGGATTTCCAATATCTTCCCAAGATAATTGAGTAATTTCTTACAGGCATATCGATTACCTAAATGTTGAGGGTTGTCCTTATTTCAGGATGAGCGGACAAAACTGAGGTCACATCCTTAATCTCACCTATGGTTGTTTTTTGTAGACTATTATAGGAGTGCATGCTTGTGGTGTTTTCATATGTACAAGAAAATCCTAGCTCTTCCATAATAATCTTTGACATCACACTTGGGCTCGAACCGCCATCAATGAGGCAACAATCGGCAATCTTATCCACAATCTTTACAAAAATATAAAAAGGAGGATTTTTTATAGGGTACCTAAAGTTATGCACACCAAACTTATTTACATATGTGTCCTCTTCATTCACCTCTTCAGAGAGGTTGGCTACAAGAGAATCTTTTCCTTCCATGAATTGTTTCAGATGCCTCTGTTGCTTAGGGACGGAAACCATGTCCAGAAGGGTTGCATCTGCTTTGATGTTTTCCAATCGATTCAAGATATTGTACTTGTAAGAGGGAAGAGGGTAATTGGTTCCTTGAATGTCAGAAACCTTAGGAACCTAGACAGTAGCAGCGGGTGAGGATGAGCTCGGGCTAGAAGAATTGTGGGGAGGATCAAATTTTCCCTTGGGAGCATAGGCTTTGTTCTTAGTATTGATGATCATGACATCTTTTGGCTCTACAAAATCTAGGACAGCGATAGCTTAGTGAAATGCAAGTTGAAAGACTTGATGGTCTCACCATCCTTATAGGTGACATTATTATATTCCCGTAACTTTTCGGTTGGGCTTTTAGATTTCCCATAAGTGGACCTGGACCAATATATTAACTCTTCCCAAGTAAACAAAATCTTAGGAGGAAGGTCAAATAAATCGGTCGTAGGCTTTCCTTCCAAGGAATTAATGAATAAGTGCGTGCAAGTATCATTGTCATTGGCCCCTATGTTGTGACAAGCATTAGAAAATGCCACCAAGTGTTCGTTCATAGTGACAGTATTATTTCTTGAAAACCTAGGAAGATGTTCTTTGAATTTAGGAAGTGGATGAGCAGCAGGTGCTAGGTTAAGAGGAGAGGACACATGCCATGGTGTGGTTGTGGCATCTTCTTCAAACTAAAAAGGCCCATATTTTTTAATGACTTTGGTGGGATTTGTGGTAGATTGGACATGGATATGGTGGCTATATAAGCTACCAATCACTGACGAAGATGAATACTGAGAAGAGGAAGCACTTTCGGTACCACCAGAGCCACCACTAGATGCCATCTTATGGATGGTAAGTGGAGGATAAAAAGACGAACTTGAAGAATCAGACAAAGTTCTCCTTAGAGAACTTTGTTGGGTAGATAACACAACTTTTATTCTTCCTATTTCAGCAATAGGATTAATTTCAGGTGACAAGCCTCTTCTTCTTCTAGAAACATGAGAGTCTAAGGACATGAAAGAAAGGCCAAAACTGAAGAAACAAGAAGGTTACTGTTGATTTCTAGGTTGTCTACGTCTAGCTTCCCAACATTCTTGGTCACTAATATCTTGTTCAATTGTTTCCCATGAATGATTAAGCTCAGCACGATTATTGGCAGTGTCTAAAATGGTGTTAAATAGTTTCAAAGCAATGTTGGTCTGATCTTGAAAACCGGGATCAATATTGGGCTACCTTGCAATAGGCACAGTCACTAAGAAATAAAATAGTCAAAGAATCAATCTTAGAAAAAAAAAATGTATTCGATGATAATCGAGTATAAAATTAACCAGAGAGATATCGAAGATCTCCCCAGTATGCTCACAAAATAAATGTTGAGGAAAAGATATCAAATGATCTTACTCAAACATTTTCATATTTTGTTTAGCTAAATAAAAATAGATGGGAATGTCACCCTAGGTTTATAGCCATCAAAAATAAAATCCTAACTCACAAGTAACATTTACAAGTGCTTAGGCTAGTCTTTTTCACAAATAAAAGCTTGTTGGAAAATTCATTTTAATATGATTTTTTGAACATGATAGTTGATGAAAACAAATGTAAAGATAGAAGTAAATACACCAAGATGATAATCAAGACAGATGAGACATAAACCAATCCTTTATTTCATTCAAATTCACCAAAGAGTCATTCTCTTTACAAAATCTCATGCAGAAATTTTGGACCAAAGTCAAACTTAGACATCCTCGATGGAACATACAAAAGGACCTCTAACAGAAAATCAAAAACTGAACTCTAAAATTTGGATCATCTTGCCACAGAATGTTGCCCACTCAACTTTTCACAATAGCCTTTGTCAGTCATGAAAACTAATTCTCAAACAGACAAGTCTACACAGACTATCAAAGATAGATCAACACCTCTAAAAAGCAAGTGTCTGAATGTTGTTGTCTACAATAAGACCCTGCTATCATAAAAAATAATTAGGCTTGTGATAAATTAAGGAATGAATGAAAACTGAACTATCTCAACATAAACTCAAAGATCAAACCTTAGTATGCTTCTCCTTCTATCCTCCCTTTCATTTTTCCTTTAAGAAAATTAGAATTGGTTAAAGTAGTTGAACTACCTCATTAGTTAAGTTAACTAAAAACTTAACCAACTTTTTAGTTAAGGGGGCAAAGTAATAATCATAATAAGGGTTTTAAATAAATAATAACTAGTAGGTGGGACCCCTTGTGACTCCCTTTAGCTCTTGACAATCATAACATAACTAGTTAATTAAGAAAAACACCCCTCCTTGTGACTCCCATGATCACATTCACATTTGACAACTATCTCATTGATATTTGAAATTATTTTCAAAAAAATATATTACTCATATATCCAAAGAAAACATGTTGTCCAAAACTTATGAAGTCAATTGTCATCCATAATAAATAAAATAAAACTCAAAAACCATATTTTCCACTCTAAGATGCAATATTTCCTTGATTGTTGTTGTCACCCTTTGATTTCTCTAAATTTTCCTTTGGTTGCGTTGAGCCTTTAGGCCTAATCTAGCTGATCACATGAGAAAAATCGTCCCTCAAGTGCATTCGAGAAGACACAGATTTATCAAAGCCATTGGAGGGTGAGGAAGGGGCAGCAGTGGATTTTCCTTTGTCAAGGGCATGGTGGGCCTCGGTTTTCAACCTTTTGCTAGCATGAGAGGACCGAATTTGTGAGTGGATAGATGCATATTAGATAATCTGGTTAATAGGTGGGGGAGTAGGTAAGGACAAATTGGGCTAGCCACGATGTTGGGAGACTGTCGGGTGGACAATCTCTTGCCATTCGTCATTTCCAGGAACCTTGGGTTGCAATGAGACATGCGGGGGAACAGGAATACCAGGGGCTTGTGGAGCTTGGAAGGGAGGTCTTTCAGGCCTAGGTTGGACAACTCCCTACCCAATCCAATTGAAAATTTTGGCCTAAAACAATTGTCCTAACTCTTATCAGTCAGTGTCAAAGTGTATGGAGAATCTTGGCCTTCTTGGGCCTCTGTTCCAATTACCTCAGCCTTGGTTGCCTCTGCCATGGCTACCTCAACTGAAAAATCTCATTCCTGCATGCATGATTGATTAGAAAATAGTTCCTTTAACAACCATACATGACAACTCCTTAAAAATATGATATATATTTTGGCTCAACAACATATTAGACTCATGCAATCCAATCCATAAAAATTGTTCAACTGTTGTCAATGAGTAGGGGGTGAATAAAAGGTTATGGGATATGCGAGGGGTTTGTATTGAGCAAAAAATGATAAAATGAGAGGTAAAAGAATCATGGTTACTACTCAAAGACAACAAACAATCAACTATAATGTAAACCAAAGAATATATCACTGTGTTCCAACCAAGAAACTGTGATTTCAAACTGTTTCAAAATAGAATTCTCTTGATTGTAATTAAATTTTAAGAACAGGGAGTGAAAAATGGATGTGGGAAGGCGAGGGAGTTGTAATTAGCGAAAACCAAAGTAATGGTAGGGAAAGAGAGAGAGTATTTTTCATAAAATTAATTAAGTAATCCATAAAGTCATTCCATAACAACTTAAAATATCCAACACCAACCAAAATGATCATTGTGCCAAAAGAACAACTACTATGTAAAATTCAAACAATTATGTGCATTAACTTGCTCATTGTTCACAGTCAATATGTAACACAATGTCATCAAAACAAGACAGTATACACTCCACTACAATCTATAAAGGAGTTTTGTTTATTCTCATTTATCAATTTAATCCTTTAAAACAATCCCCAAATGAATAATCAATCACTTATTTCTAATCTTTCCAGTACTAACTCATCAACCACTGCCCATGAATTATTTCAATCATCAAATACAAACTCAAAAGTCGTGCCTGATTCTATCCTTCAATTCATTTAATAATTAAATTTCAATGGGGTTAAATTGTCACAAAACGTGTATCTATCTCTACTACGATGCATGATATTCATCAATGCATATAACGGACATTCAAATATAACCATCAATATTTAAATTGAAAATATCCTGACTTGCCACTTAAACACACATACAACAATCACCATTTTAATCCATACTATGCTTGTAATACACAGACCATTCACAAAGTATTTATGTGAATGTACAGGTCCAACTACTCTGAATCTAAACATCCATAATGTTGGGCTATCAATCAATATAACGAGGTAGCAATAGTAAGCCTGATCTCAACTCATAAATTTACTAAATTTGCAGCAAAACCATTTTGTTTAAAACCCACGACCATCTCTGATGGCGCAATCAATAATATTCATAGAATATTAAGTGGATGGGCATGCCATAATCATCATGATTGAAATACTCCCATGGCAATTAAAACACACATTCACAGTAATCATTAACTCAACCCGAAAATGCTATAGGAACGCCACACATATCCATGTATCACGCACAAAGCCTTTGCAGTGACTAAATACCAAAACCAACACCACTTTCAACATAAGAAACAAAGATGATCCAGACATCGAACATTGTCGACAATATACCAACAACTCATAACAACCAACAGTATACCCGACCAGCCATAACGGTTCCCTTAATCAAAACCTGAGCTTGAGAAATCAAGGGTTCGCTTTGTGGACCAACTTAGGGAGACTGGAGTCAACTCCCATCATCGGGTGAGAACCTCGATACCAACAGTGCACACACATGATATACCACCAATGAATTCGCATATGGTGTGACAGTTCACGAGATAGAAGAGATTATGAACAGAGAAGCAAAGCTCCATTTTGGCCTTGTAACACACTTAAAACACGCAGGGTCTAACCCTTGTGGCTCTCCCAATCAACCAACTAACAATGTTGAGATTAAACAAAGTCGAGAAGAAGCAATATAACCCACTGCGCAACCATCAGTAACATGAACAACCCATACCCAAGTGAAACAATGCGTAGTGACACAAGGCATTTCAAACCCAGTAAACCCCATAAAAGCAAAAGACTGGGTACAGTGACACAAATGCGTGGAGACAACTAGCCACTCTAGACCAAATGAAACCCTCCAACTAAATCCAGCAAAGATGACAGAGATCCTTTATGGCTGCTAACACTCAGAACGACCAATAACATTGTGAATTCAAACATTATTGCGATGAAAGCCACCAACGATTCATTCCAGAAAAATATCACAAATTTACATAGTTGCAAGACTTAAGGAAAGCATAGACCCATACATTCCAATCCAATATCTATTTCATAACCAGAGAATATTCATGGATGGAAAAAAGACGTACATGTAACCAAAAGCACCTTAAAACGTGAGCTTGGTCGAGCAGTTCTTCCTCTGCTTGAAAGTTAGAGCCTAACCACAGCAAAACACAGTTGAACAATTTCCTGACTAGGGTGGCGGCCAGTGGAAGGAGTATGAGTGATGTACAATAAATGCACATTGCCTCCACCCTCCAGTCATTCAATTCCTTAGTACACTCCAGCCCACTAATCCACTAATCCATTCAATTAAACATGCATCGAAACCAACATCTACTAATTGCCAAGAGTGCCACCCATATCACGTTTAACCATCGCCAACTACACCATAACACATATCAACCAAGCCTTCATATAACTCAATAAATCACATAGATATTAACTTTTTAGCTAGGATTAACAATGATCATCCTAATTTCAATGCATGCAGTGTAGCATAGTTCAAACTTTTCTTTTTGCATTTTGTTTATATTGTTTTTTCCTCTTTTCAACTGCTCTTATGTATTTTTACTAACATGTTTATTGTGCAAGTGTCAAAGTAATGAATCTAGGAATAGATAGCAATGGTAGAAATGTATAACATAGGCCATCGTAACATGAAATTAGAGCTTAGAACAAAACATAACATGCCCTACTCATCATTCACTTGTCACAATTAGAACCATGTAAGTAGTGTCGAACAACAGCATAAACATGAAATAAGAACTAGATCTGATATCCCAATCTACAAGGGGGTCCCACCTACTAGCATTATATATCTCATTAGCTTATAAATATTAGGCTTAAGCAATACTTTGTGGGCGAAATCCTCATTGTGATTTTAATCGTCAACAAACTGGCGACTCCACAGGGAAATTTGTTTTCAACAGATTTAGAACTCAAAACTCATGGTTTTGCAGACCAAGAACAACAGGTCCAGAAGGTATAAACAAGAAGATTATGCAACAGGGGGAAATGATCGGATTTAATGGAAAAATGACCGGGAATTCAAGAATAGCTCATGAAAAGTGTTAAGTATGAGGGATTTTACCACTGTGTGCATAATCATTCAACCGAGATCGGTTCTTAACTTCAAGGAAAAAAAATATGGAATTGCTCTCTTAATTCTCAAATGGATGAAGAAAAGGAAAGAAGAGGTAGGAGATAACCAATTCTTTATAAGACAGAAGTGAAAGCAGATAACAAATTCAAGTGTGTTTCAATTGTGTAATCTTGATTGTTATTGACCAACAATATCCGGCAAGAGTGACACTGTGGCAGAACTAATCCAACGTCTTATTTTGACCAAATCGACTAAAAGATGGTAAGCAACCAAATTGTGACAGAAATAAAATTGTGAAAATCAAAACAGCAGCAAATAAATGACAAAAAAGTAAAAGTAGTAAGAAATGTTTTAAAATAGAAAGCAGAAATCAAAATATTGTAAAGTAGAAAAGAAAAGCGCAAAATTGAAATCAGAGCTAGGTTACTAGTATGCAGAAAATCTGAACATCATAAATTTTCACGTTGGTCCCTCATAATGTTTCAAGTGAGAACCGTTAGTGTTGTAGGAAAACAATTGCTCATGTAAATCCCTTAGAATGTAAAAGTTAGTGTCCAGGACAAAATAAATTTTGAAAGGACCCATAAATAACACTTGGAACTCTGAGGTAATTATCAGCCCCTTAACACATATGATTAGATCATCAAGGTAGGTATGGATACTGATCAATTCATCAAGAGTTGTGTGTATGGGTCTTTTAAAAGTGGCACTTGCATCAGGTAAGCCATAAAATAGGAATTTATAAGTCATGGTACCCCAATTTGTGATAAGCATGGTTTTGTGAACATCTTCCCTTTTTCCCTTGATTTTACTGTAACCCAAAATTTTGTCAAGTAAGGGCCTCATCTGTGATCTTACAGACTGTTGCAGAATCATTTCCATATTGAGAGGAGGAAAAGGATTTCTCATAATAGCCTGAATGAAAGTGTGAAAATTAATGTAGGTTCTAATATGATCAATGGTCTTCGAAACAAGTAACCAATTGGAAACCCATTCAGGGTAGACTGGAAAACTAATCCTAGCCCTTTAGAAATTTTCCAACTCCCTTTGAAAGATTTCTTTAAATGCAAAGTTAATAGGTATTTGTTTTTGCCTAATTGGTTTCATGCCTTCCTTGATGGGGATAGCACATTACATAACACCAGGATCAAAACCATGAAGATCCTTATAAGACCAAGCAAAAACATCGTAAAATTCACCAAGTAGCTTGACAAACCTCATTTCTTCTTTATCAAAACATTGGGCACTTATTTTAACATTCCTTGGAGATTCGAGTGCCCCAATGTTCAAAGAGATGGTTTTACCCACCTTCTTTGTTTACTCCTCTTCTCTTTGTTTCTCTTTATTGCCTACATCACTCGATGAAAATTAAACCTCAAGAGGATTCAATCTCTTAGGAATCTTGTTGTCTTCTATGGATATCATTTCCTCGGGCTTAAGAGGTTCATCTTGAATGAAAGCATGAATTCTCTCATCGTTAGGGAGGGCCTACCCAGATTCTACATTGTCAGGGATATGTGGATGATATAAAGATTGAAAAGAACAATCAGGCCTCTGAGGAAAAGTTTGTTGATTAGGAGAAGCTGCAAAGACAGCTAACCGATCAACCATTGAATTGAACTCCCTCTTAACATGAGTGATGTTGAAAGATAATAGTTTAGAGATAAGTGCCCAAAACATTTGGGTATATCGTTCCATTAGTTTAGTTCTTGGAGAGTATATTTTATGTACTAGGTTCACAACAATCTCAGAATCTCCAAAAATTGAAAGGTGACCACAACCAAGATTATAGGAATTTTCAATGTGTAATAATAAAGCTTCGAATTCAGTGACATTGTTCATACAAGCAAACTCCAACCTGTAGGAAAAATTATGAATTTTCCCTACAAGGGAAACCAAGATAATTCCAGCCCCATTACCTTCATTAGAGCATGAACCATCAAAGTGCATGTTCCACATATCATCATCTAAATCGATTTGGTCCAGAGGAATATTCTCCTCCTCAGAAAATATGGAATACACTCCTAGATCGTCTTTGATATAGTTTACATTAGATTTTGGAACACTCTCTATGTAGGGTGAAATTCTTCCCTCTCTAAGGACTATGATGTTCTTACCATTCTGAGGCACATATAAATCTGTCCCGTCGAGTTAGAGGTATCCACCTATTAAGGCTTGCCAATCTTTTCCCAAGATAATTGAGTAATTTCTTACAAGCATATCGATTACCTGAATGTTGAGGGTTGTCCTTATTTTAGGATGAGCACAAAAAATTAAGGTCACATCCTTAATATCGCCTATGGTTGTTTTTTTTAGACTATTATAGGAGAGCATGCTTCTGGCATTTTCATTTGTACAAGACAAGCCTAACTCTTCCATAATAATATTTGACATCACACTTGGGCCTGAACCGCCATCAATGAGGCAACAATGGGCAATATTATCCATAATCTTTACAGAAATATAAAAAGGGGTATTTTTTATAAGGTACCTAAAGTTATTAACACCGACCTTATTTAGAGATGAGTCCTCTTCGTTCACCTCTTTAGAGAGGTTGGCTACATGGAAGCTTTTCCTTCCATGAATTGTTTCAGATGCCTCTGTTTCTCAGGGATGACAACCATGTCCAGAAGGGTTGCATCTGCTTTAATATTGGCCAACTGATTCAAGATATTGTACTTGGAATAGGGGAGAGGGGAAGTTGTTCCTTCACTGTCAGGAACCTTAGGAACTTGGATAGTAGCAGCAGGTGAGGATGAGCTCGAGCTAGAAGAATTGCGGGGAGGATCAAATTTTCCCTTGGGAGCACAGGCTTTGTTCCTAGTATTGATGATCATGACATTTTTCGGCAATGCAAAATCTAGGACAATGATAGTAGTTTCTGGTTTTTACCAAAGATATTATCACTGGCACTCTTTCTTAATTCACATGTATTGGTTTCCTCATGGTGTTCCTCGCAAAAGTTACGCCAACTTCGAGGCAAGATAACTTTAGGCTGAAAATTATTTTCAATTGGGTTTCTAAAGGGAGGTGTAGAAGAGGATAAAGCTTCAGGGGTGAAAGGTGAGATAGTCCCTTTTCTCTCAATGCTATCATACGATTGTTCATATCTTGTACTAGTTGTAAGATATCAGACATGTATGTTTGTTTAACCGATTCTCCCAGAGGAAGACCTATTCTTTCAAGCTGCTCTTCATACTCTGAACAAGTATGCAGAGTGGAACTGAGATTATCAATGGATTTTTCCTCAAGCCTATGATGGTACGGGGAAGGTAATGCATTATAGTAATGCATGAAAGCAGCTTGGTTAAATCATTTGTAGGCTTTCCTTCCAAGGAATTGATGAATAAGCGCATGGAAGTATCATTGTCATTGGCCGCTATGTTGTGACAAGCATTAGAAAATGCCAACAGGTGTTTGTTCATAGTGACAGTATTATTTCCTGAAAACCTAGGAAGATGTTCTTTGAATTTAGGAAGTGGGCGAGAAGCAGGTGCTAGGTTAAGAGGATAGGACACATGCCATGGTGTGGTTGTGGCATCTTCTTCAAAATGAAAAATCCCATATTTTTTAATGAATTTGGTGGGATTTGTGGTAGATGGTACATGGATATGGTGGCTATATAAGCTACCAATCACTGATGAAGATGAATATTGAGAAGAGGAATAACTTCTAGTGCCACCATAGCTACCACTGGATTCCATCTTGTGGATGATAGGTGAATGATAAAAAGACAAACTTGAAGAATCAGACAAAGTTATCCTTAGACCACTTTGTTGGGTAGATAATACAACGTTTCTTATTCCTATTTCAGCAATAGGATTAATTTCAGGTGACAAGCCTCTTCTTCTTCTAGAAACACAAGAGTCTAAGGACATGAAAGAAAGGCCAAAACTGAAGAAACAAGAAGGTTAATGTTGATTTCTAGGTTGTCTACGTCTAGATTCCCAACGTTCTTGGGCACTAATATCTTGTTCAATTGCTGCCCATGAATGATTAAGCTCAGCATGAGTATTGGTAGTGTCTAAAATGGTGTTAAACAGGTTCAAAGAAATGTTGGTATGATCTTGAAGACTGGGCTCAATATTGGGATGCCTTGCAATAGGAACAGTCATTAAGAAAAGATATGAAATGATCTTACTCAAGAATTTTCAGATTATACTTGGCTAAATCAAAATATACGGGAATGTCACCCTAGGTTTATAGCCATCAAAAATAAAATCCTAACTCACAAGTATAAATTACAAGTGCTTAGGCTAGTCTTTTTCACAAATAAAAGCTTGCTGGAAAATTCATTTTAATATGATTTTCTGAACATAATAGTTGTTGAAAAAAAATGTAAAGACAGAATTCAAGACACCAAGATGATAATCAAGACAAAGGAGACATAAATCAATTCTTTATTTCATTCCTATTCACCAAAGAGTCATTCTCTTTAAAAATCTCATGCGGAAATTTTGGACCAAAGTCAACCTAGACATCCTCGATGGAACATACAAAAGGACCTCTGAGATAAAATCAAAAACAAAACTCTAAAAGTTGGATCAACTTGCCACAGATTGGTACCCACTTGACTCTGCACAATATCCTTTGTCAATCATGAAAACTAATTCAAAAACAGACAAGTCTACACAGACTATCAAAGATAGATCAACACCTCTGAAAAATAAGTGTTTGAATGATGTAATTCAACCATGAATGTTGTTGTCTACAATAATACCCTACTATCATAAAAAATAATTAGGCTTGTGATAAATTAAGGAATGAATGAAAAATGAACTATCTCAACATAAACTCAAAGAGCAAACCTTAGTATGCTTCTCCTTCTATCCTCCCTTTCCTTTTTCCTTTAAGAAAATCAGAATTGGTTGAAGTAGTTGAACTACCTCATTAGTTAAGTTAACTAAAAACTCAACCAACTTTTTAGTTAAGGGGGAAAAGTAATAATCATAATAAGGGTTTTAAATAAATAATAACTAGTAGGTGGGACCCCTTGTGACTCCCTTTAGCTCTTAACAATCATAACATAACTAGTTAATTAAGCAAAACACCCCTCCTTGTGACTCCCATGATCAAATTCACATTTGACAACTATCTCATTGATATTTGAAATTATTTTCAAAAAAATGTATTACTCATATATCCAAAGAAAACATGTTGTCCAAAACTTATGAAGTCAACTATCATCTATAATAAATAAAATAAAACTCAAAACCATATTTTCCACTCTGAGATGCAATCTTTCCTTGATTGTTGTTGTCACCCTTTGATTTCTCTAAATTTTCCTTTGGTTGCACTGAGCCTTTAGGCCTAATCGCGTTGATCACATGAGAACAATCATCCCTCAAATGCATCCAGGAAGACACGGAATTATCAGATCCATTGGAGGGTGAGGAAGGGGCAACAGTGGCTTTTCCTTTATCAAGGGCATGGTGGGCCTCGGTTTTCAACCATTTTCTAGCATGAGAGGATTGAACTAGTGAGTGGACAGGTGCAGCTTGGACAATTTGGTTAATAGGCAGGGGAGCAGGTAAGGATAAATTGGGCCAGCCATGATGTTGGGAGACTGTCGGGTGGACAATCTCTTGCCATCTGTCATTTTTGGGAACTGTGGGTTACAATGAGACATGCGGGGGCACGAGAATACCAGGGGATTGTGGAGCTTCAAAGGGAGGCCTTTCAAGCCTAGGTTGGACCACTCCCTTCCCAATCCAATTGAAAAATACATCCTGAAACAATTGGACTAACTCTTGTGAGTCAGCATCAAAGTGTATGGAGAATCTTGGCCTTCTTGGGCCTCTATTCCAATTACCTCTCCCTCGGTTGCCTTTTCCATGGCTACCTCGACTAAAAAAACTCATTCCTGCATGCATGATTGATTAGAAAATAGTTCCTTTAACAACCATACATGACAACTCCTTAAAAATATGAAATAGATTTTGGCTCAACAACATATCAGACTCTTGAAATCCAATCCATACAAATTTTTCAACTGTTGTCAATGAGCAAGGGGTGAACCAAAGGTTCTAGGATATGCGAGGGGTTTGTATTGAGCAAAAAATGATAAAATGAGAGGTAAAAAAATCATGGTTACTGCTCAAAGACAACAAAAAATCACTTGTAACATAAACCAAAGAATATATCATTGTGTTTCAACCAAGAAACTGTGATTTCAAACTATTTCAAAATAGAATTCTCTTCATTGTAATTAAATTTTAAGAACAGGGAGTGAAAAATGGATGTGGGAAGGTGAGGGAGTTGTAATTAGCGAAAAGCGAAGTAATGGTAGGGAAAGAGAGTGAGTATTGTTCATTAAATTAATTAAGTAATCCATAAAATCATTCCATATCAACTTAAAAGATCCAACACCAACCAAAATGATCATTGTGCCAAAAGAACAACTACTGTGTAAAATTCAAACAATTATGTGCATTAACTTGCTCATTGTTCGTAGTCAATCTGTAACACAGTGTCATCAAAACAAGACAGTATGCATTCCACAATAATTCGTAGAGGAGTTTTTTTTCTTCTCATTTATCCATCTAATCCTTTAAAACAATCCCCAAATGAATAATCAATCACTTATTTCTACTCTGTCCAGTATTAACTCATCAACCACTGCCCACAAATTATTTCAATCATCAAATACAAACTCAAAAGTAGTGTCTAATTCTATCCTTCAATTCATTTAATAATTAAATTGAAATGGGTTTAAACTTTCACAGAACCTATATCTATCTCTACTATGATGCATGATATTCATCAACGCATATAACAGACAGTCAAATATAACCATCAATATTTAAACCGTAAAGATCTTGACTTGCCACTTAAACACATAGATAGCAATCACCATTTTAATTCATAATATGCTTGGAATGCACAGACCATTCAACAAAACGTAGAGTATTTTTGTGACTGTACAGGTCCAACTACTCTGAATCTAAGCAACCATAATGTTGGGCTATCAATCAATATAACAAGGTAGCAACAGTAAGCCTGATCTCAACTCATAAATTTACCAAATTTGCAACAAAACCATTTTGTTTAAAACCCGTGATCATCTCTAATGGCACAATCAATAATATTCATAGAATATGCATTGGATGGCCATACCATAATCATCATGATTTCAATACTCCCATGGAAATTAAAACACACAATCACAGTAATCACTAACTCAACCTAACACGTTGTAGGAACGACACACATATACACGCATCACACATGAAGCCTTTAAAGTGACTAAATACCAAAAACAACACCACTATCAACATAAGAAATAGAGATGAGCCAGACATCGAACACTATCAAAAATATACCAACAACTCATAACAACCAATAGTATACCCGACCAACCATAACGGTTCCCTTATTCAAAACCCGGGCTTGAGAAATCAAGGATTTGCTTTGTGGACCAACACGAGGAGACTAGAGTCGACTCCCATCATTGGGTGAGAACCTCCGAGACCAACGGTGCACACACAGTATATACCACCAACGAATTCGCAGATGGGGTGACAGTTCATGAGATAGGAGAGATTATGAACAGAGGAGAAAAGCTCCATTTTGACCTTGTAACACACTTAGAACACGTAGGGTCTAACCCTTGTGACTCTCCCAATTAACCAACTAACAATGATGAGATAAAACAGAGCTAAGAAGAAGCAATATAACCCACTGCGCAACCATCAGTAACATGAACAACCCATACCCAAGTGAAACAATGTGCAATGACACAAGGCGTTTCAAACCCAGTAAACCCCATAATAGCAAAAGATTGGGTACATTGATACGAATGCATGGAGACAACTATCCACTCTAGACCAAATGAAACCCTCCAACTAAATACAACAAAGATGACAAAGATCCTTTATGGTTGCTAACACTCATAATGACCAATAACACTATGACTTCAAATAGTATTGCGATGAAATCCACCAATGATTCATTCCATAAAAATATCACAAATTTACACAGTTGCCATACTTAAGGAAATCACAGACCCATACATTCTGAGCCAATATCTATTTCATAACCAGAGAAGATTCATGGATGGCGAAAAGATGTACCTGTAACCAAAATCACCTTAAAACGTGAGCTTGTCCAAGCAGTTCTTCCTCTACTTGAAAGTCAGAGCCTAACCACAGCAAAACATAGTTGAAAAATATCCCGACTAGGGTGGTGGCCAGTGGAAGGAGTATGAGTGACATGGAGTAAATGCACTTCACCTCCACCCTCCAGTCATTCAATTCCTTAGTACACTCCATCCCACTAATCCACTAATCCATTCAATTAAACATGCATCGAAACCAACATCCACTAATTACCAAGAGCACCACCCATATCACATTTAACCATCGCCAACTACACCATAACACATATCAATCATGCCTTCATATAAATCAATAAATCGCATAGCTATTAACTTGTTAGCTAGGATTAACAACAATTGTCCTAATTTCAATGCATGTAGTGTAGAATAGTAGCATAGTTCAAACTTTTCTTTTTGCATTTTGTTTATATTTCTTTTGCCTCTTTTCAACTGCTCTTATGTATTTTTACTAACATATCTATTGTGTAGGTGTGAAAGTAACGAATCCAGGAACAGGGAGCAATGGTATCAATGGATAACATAGGCCATCGTAACATGAAATCAGAGCTTATAAAAAAACATAACATGCCTTACTCATCATTCACTTGTCATAATTAGAACCATGTAAGCAGTGTCGAACAGTAACATAAACATGAAATAAGAACCAGATCTGATCTCCCAATCTACAAGGGGGTCCCACCTACTAGCATTATATATCTCATTATATTATAATTATTAGGCTTAAGTAATACTTTGCGAGCGAAATCCTCGTTGCGATTTTAATCATCAACAGGGAGGAGTGGGTATTAAAACTATAGTGTGTGGAATCGGCATAACCCAATGCTTAGAGATATTTTCAAGCCTATGCATAATAAAGAAATTTGTAACAACGAACAAAAATGTGGTTTCACTACCGATATAGCATGTATCGACGATGAATCTATATTCATGTTAATGCCCTAGAAACCCTATAAAAATCTATTAATATATATTTGTCTCTCAATGAAGAACTCCGTTGAGATTATCCCTCAACTCACGAACCTCTTTTCTATGGAAAATAGAAGAGTTAGCTCACTTTCATTATGCTTATTATTTTATTTTTCTTAAACTACTATCAAAAAATTTCTATTATTATTTAACTTGTTATTGGTAGGTCGAAACATGTCTCCACCTAGAAAAGGATCCGATAACTTAGAAAATATTCCCATCGAATAGGTTCTCGTAGCCAGGTATGAGGAGGAAGAATATGTTGATACTCCTAGGGTGGTTTATGATGATACCAAGTGCCTCATTAATAAAGAGATCACATTCAAAAGGGGGGAGATTTATCAAATTCTTATTAACCAAACCTTCCCTCAAATTCTGGAGCAATATCATGATATCAAGGTATTCAAGGCCATCAATAAATATAAGCTATATAATATGGAAGCTTATGCAATGATATTCCCCAATGCAGAATTTATCTTGTGGATAGTAAAGCAAACATATAATCAATGCAAAATTCTAGCCAGTTGGTTCTTTCCAACCTTTGACATTTACTTCTTGCTATCATTTAGAAGAGAGAGAAAATATCTCAGATG
The DNA here is from genome assembly GCA_009831015.1 of Picea engelmannii. Lineage (NCBI taxonomy): Eukaryota > Viridiplantae > Streptophyta > Pinopsida > Pinales > Pinaceae > Picea > Picea engelmannii. Next base: position 371,151 of record ML782425.1, read on the forward strand.
ATGAGTTGGTGAAGATTTTTCTTCACAATCCTAGGGACCTCTTAAAGGACTGGTACAAACTTGGCAAACATTTCAAAACTAGGACTTCAAAAAAGTACCCTACAAATGCTCTCAGGCTACTGTATCAATATGCAATGGCCATGGTGTGCAGGACTTATGGGGAACCAGATGCAAATAAATTCAAGATATCTTGGATTCCCATGATTTATTATGTTATATTCTCAGGATAATTTTTCAACTGGAAAGACATTCTATACTCAACAGTGAAACAAGAAACCAATGTTGTCAAACACATGGCTCTTGAAAAATTCCCTAGTTTCCACATATCAACTTATCTACTAGACATGATGTGTGTAATCCATGTATACCCAAGGATGGGTTTGGAATGGAAGCCAAGCAATCCCCCAATTAATATCTATTGCAAAGTAATATGGGAGCACAATTATCAGTTCAAACACCACCAAAATTTGTGAAAAGTTTCTATCTCCCATTTACCAACTCCTATTATGCTCACCAGTGCCCTATATGACTAACAAAGCTTGAGCCATTATAGGTCGAGTAGGTGACCAGTACATACTTTAATATGGAACCTACATAAAATTTTATGTGACAATTAAAACCCTTCATATTCTCCCTAAATTTGTCTCGGACAGGTTGGTTTTGCAGGAAATTGACTATCAGACAATGATACATGGAGTATGTGCATTTATGTGCAGAGACAAGAAGGCAATCTGGCCACCTCTGACACTTTGGGTAGGTTCATACTCATTAAAATAAGACAAATAATACCAATAAGAGGTGAACACCTTAGCTTTGTTCCACTTTGGAGAGGAAATATTCCACATACATGACCCCTAAGGAGTCGTCAATATGAAATGTTATAACTAAAAGTATAGATGGAATTATGAGTAAAAAACCTGGGAAGAAGAAGAAATCCATTGCATGTCCAGAACTTATGACAAATTAATTATCAGAAGAGGAAGTATCTCTCAACACAGGGTAAAAATATAAGATGAAAAGAGAGCCAGAGAAGCACAAGAAAAGAGGAAAGAAGAGGAAATACGGTTAAAATATGAAGCGAAGAAAAATAAGAAACAAGAAGAGGAATCTAGACCAACGGTAAAATAGAAAAGAAAAGAATAAAAACAAAATATTAAATAATGGGAGGAAGAGGAGAGAAAGAGAAAATCAGTAGAAGTTGTTGAATTAATAGAAAAGAGGAACAAAAGAAAAGAAATGAAGAACAATTTGGGTGCAAAATACAAGAAGAAGTAATGAAAGCTAAAGCATAAGCAAAAGTAGTAGCAGCAGAGGAAGCACAAAGGAAGAAGGAAGAAGAGGAAATGAAAAGGAAGCAAGAGGAGGATCAAGCCCAAGATCCTATGGAAATATATGTGTCCCAGGGTCATCTATAGATGTCCCATCCATTATAGGACACTTCCCTCTTGGTGATTTGTGTAACTTTCTCCAACCCAATCAAGGTCCATTACATGTAGAATTACACATAAATTAAAAATTTTCTACTGACTAATTTACAATAGATTATCAGTTATGAATTACACATAGATTTACTAATGTTTGATACCATTAATTATATGCATCTATATAATGCTAAAATAAACATAAAATGTAGCTAATAAACTCAAATACAACAACATATAAATCATTCTCAAACATAGAGTTAATACACAACAGTTAAACTCATATTGCAACACATAAATAAGATAAAACGTTTATCTTTTAAAAATGGTTTTGCAACAAGTTGCTTGGGATAGGCATTCCACCCAAACATAGACTTGTTGTTGGAGTAGGAAATTTTGTGAGTTAAGCACAGTATGGAGGAAGAATGGACCAAAGGAAAAAACATGTGCGATGAAAGAAGGAAAAGTAGTGTGACAAAGGGAAAAGGAAGTGGTGCGCTAGGAAAGAAGGAAGATCAGCACAAGGAATGGTTGGATCTAATACCAACCACACAAAAGGAAGTTAGAAAGTGGACAAGTTGAGTTCACTTAGGATTAGGGTTTTTTAGTCATAATGGAAGGGTTTTTTCCCATTTTGTAGTATAAATAGAGGATGTATGAGGCATCTAGGGAGATCATCATATCATATCAGATCTTATCATTGAACTTTGGAATGAGCGGAGTACTTTGAGCATCTTTTTTAGTTTTGAGTCGAAGTTTGTATTTTGTTGAGAGTTGTAGAGCTCGGATGGAGTCGGATTTGAGATGTAATTGAGGGTCAGGTCACAAGTTGTGGATCTTGGTGCGATGTTGGTTAGCCTCACCATTCTTAAACCCTATGATGTAATGCACACAGCGCAATTTTAATGAAAAATAAGAAATAAGAAGAATATATTTGTGGACATATCCCAGGGGGGTGAACCGCGATAAAATGGTGTCTCTATGTGTGTTATGTTTCTTTTATGTGCTATATAATGAATGAATGGATAAATGAATGCATCTGTAAAAGTTTATTTACAGTGTGCACTAAAATGGGTATGCAAAATATATGTTATTGAATGGATAAAATGGTAGATATGATGAATGTTATGGTAGAATATATGTTAAATTAGAAGAAGAAGTAAAAATAACATCCCCAATCCCTTCCATGATTGCAGACATCTGCGTCTTGCAATCACCCATAAGCCATATCGGGTGAGACTGTGTTGTGCACTCTGTGCATGGTGTATCCTTCTAGTTTACTAGAAGGGTTGATGGTGAAAAGGGTTTCGTTGGAGAACTAAGGTAGAACCCGGGTCAACCCATACATCCAACAAATGGTTTTGTTGTCGACTATAACTCAAAAGAATATCCTGGAAGGGGTTTGGTGAAGAATATGCAGTGGTAAAAAGGGATTTTTAGAGAATGGAATCCTATGAAACAAGAGATTGAAATATGGTTGGAGACAAAGAAGCTAGAGTTCACGCAAAAAGATAATAAGGGTTCCAGGTATACATCGTGTCAATATCTATAAAGTTGTGTGTTTACTGATTTGCGTGAAGAATATTTTTGTTATTTTCCAGAGTTATTACAGGAGTGATTATTGAGGTTGAAGGATACCCATCTGACTAATCGGATTAGGCCAGTAGAGTTGACTGTTGAGAACATTGGGTGACTGGAAAGGGTTAATAATAAATTCACATGCGTAGTGGATTTTTGGTTAGACAGTATTACTGCAGGGTTTATTACTGAATTTGCATTCGATACAGTGAATTTGTATACTACTGTGGAGTAGGATTTATTGAAGGGACCCATAGGAAGGTACATTAGGTCTCTTTACACGTCGATCAAGATCATATTACATGACAAAGGTGTGATGACCATGGAATCAGATAGCTATATCACTCTATGCACATGGGGGAGTTGGGGGAAGCACTAAGAAATATTTGAGATATGGAGAAGGATATAGAGAGTAGCCAGAAGAAGGAAGCAATGGACACCATCATGATGGATGATAAACAGACCAAGGAGATCATAAGGAAAGCAGGTGTGATGCACAGCAGGCGACCCTACAAGTATAATATGAATAGCAATAAGAGGGCAGTAGTCGAGCGAGAGGGCTTGGACAACAATGAGGAAGAGGTAGAGGATCTTCGCACCATAGGAAATATTGAGGATATATTGCATGCCACATATGAGATGAAAACTAGAGTTCATGGGTCCAGCATAGAAGAAGGCTCTCCATTCCAAATCTGAATTAGTGTGGAACCCACAACCCCATGTGTGACTAATATATCTGAAGAAGAAAATCTTGTTAACCAACAAGTGATTAGTGGTAGAAGAATTTTTATAGGACATGGATCCAATGGAAACTCAAGAAGAAGTTCAAGTTCAGAAAATAGCAGTCAGGTATCTACACCTCATGGAGGTGGTAGTACAACAAACTTCACAATGGCAGGACAATATCCAATTATTTTATTAACAGGGTTCTAAGGGGACGGGTCAGATGAGCTAAAAAAGAATTTATTTATTTGTGAGAATATATGGGAAGCAAAGAAGATTACATATGAAGATATAGAGGTTTCGCAGTTGGAAATCATATTCATATACCACGCATTATATGGGTACATGGGTCTTGCAACAAATAATTCAAAGGGATCACCTACAACTGTATCAGAGGTAAAGAGGCAATTAATAAATGAATTCCAGAAACCAAGCTCATAAGACCAGTTCATGAATGAAATGATAGAGATTAAGTAGAAACCAAGAGAATCAGTCTAGGAGGTGGACCAAAAGTTCAAGAGACTAAAATGTAAATTGAAATACCCTATTACTAATATGAAGCATAGAAAATTGTCTGTTAACTCTTTGTTGCCACACTTGAAGTATCCTTTGAGATAGCAGAAATTCCAGAGTCAGGATGAGGATCTGTAAGCTTCCTTAGAGCTAGAGGAAAATTAGTATAAGCAGATAGATCTAGTTGTGGAAGAGTTGAGGCAAGACTTGAATAACTTGATATTCCAGTTGAATCAGAATAAAGGTAAGGAGAAAAGGGAAGAGGTTTGGTGCACATTGTGTAGAACTGAAGGGCATCACAAGAATGAGTGTCCATTATTTGTGCAGTATATTGGAGTGGGTATGCCAAACCCTTTATCTTCAAGAGGACCATGGTGTGAGATTTGTAAAATACATGGGAATGATCCTTATCATTGTCCCATGATGCATAATTATTAGACGATATCGAAGAGTACATTTTGTAATTTTTGTAAGTCAGTAGGACACAAAGATAAGGACTGTAGAACTTTGGATATGATGAAAGAAATGGTTTTAGATACATTAGGGTGTAGGTTGAACATATAATAGGTAAAACTGCACATCATCTGCAGTATAACAATGTGCAGCAACCACATTATAATACCGCATAGTAGTTTCAGCCACCACCATAGTACAACAATGCACAATAGTTTGGACCACCACCGAAGTATAACAATGCACAGCAGTGTGCAGCACCACCACAGTACAATAATGCACAGCCACAGTACAATAAGGGACCTATGTATAATAGGGTAATGGAGGAGGCTTCAGAGGAGGAGGTCATGGAGGAAGAGGCTTGGGAGGAGGTCAAGGACTAGTAGTGTGTCACAATTTTCAGAAACCTGGACACTATGAGAGAGACTTTCCACAACCACCCATGACATGTATGTATTATTGTGCAATAGACCATGAAACAGAAGATTGTCTAACATTGTTGATAAAGATACAGGACAAGAAGAACCAAAACAATCAAAATGTCCAATGGATTGCAGTGGAAAACAGAGAAGATGAAGGGAATAAGATTAACATAGTGACTAGAGGTGGATCCAAGATAGGTGAATATGTAGCAAATAAGGATCAGGATCAGTACCAGTGGGTTAGGAAGAATACAGCGCCTGAACAGAAGTTTGATGTGTGCAAAGAGAAAGAGATATTTAAAGAAGCTAGGCAGGAGATTCTGAAAGAAAAAATTACATCTACTTCAGGAACAAATCCATTAGATGAGGTACCAGTGTATGACATGCCCCCATTATTTGATCAAACCAGCAAAGAGAATCCTTCAGAGAAAGTAAGTAACTTAAGAAACTTTTTGGGATCTTGTGTAAATTTGATGAATCATAGAAACTCTTTACAAATATTGCAAAATATGTTAGAAAAGTTTCATCCTAGGGAAGAAGGGGTAAATACAGTGAATCAAGTCCGGAAGAAGAAGAACAAGTAGAGAATTCAGGTTGAATGCAAACATAGGAGATTTCAATATGTGGGATATCATACTAGACTTAGGTTATGAAGTCAATGTTATGCCAAAGAAGACCTAGGAAGCTATGGGAGAACCTCAATTGGGGTATTCATCTATTCAGTTGAAGTTAGAAAATTATCATAGAGTGGTACCTATTAGTATATTGAAAGGGATTCCAGTAGATCTAGATGGTGTGTGCACCATGGCATACTTGTAAGTCATTGACATAGTGGATAATACTTCGTTATATCTGGCTTTGTTAGGTCTGGATTGGGCCTTTGTTAACCAAGCTATTATCAATTTGAAGACAAGGAAGATGATCTTTGAATCTAGAGAATACAAATTTATTGTACCATTGGATCCATCAGAAGGAGGAAGGTATGTAGAACCTGCGACTAACAATATTCTTATAGAAGATGTAAATTAGTTATATCGAACAACCGTGCACAAAGAGGATTATATCAACCCAACTTGATGCAGGAGCACCGTAAGCAAGACAGCAAAGCAAGCACAAAAGTGGAAGGACAGCTAGAAATGCACCAACGCGTATTTTGAAGATATTTTGAATTTGAAAAGATGAAGCATTAATCTAATATATGGAAAAGATATGTTTGCTTTTATGGTTTGGAAATTGTAACATAGATTATGAGCGGTTTCTCTCATTTGTTTGTTGGAGGCATTTATTGTAATAAATGTAAAGTAGTTGTAGACTTTATTTCGATTTGTTAGCTTAGATTTGTAGGGGGGAGAACTCTAGAAATCTCCCTCGTATGTATGATATAGTAAGATTATTCTCAATGTAAGAATTAGAAGCTTAGAAGCAAGAAGAATAGGAGAGAAGAACAGATATTGTAGAAGATTGTATAAGCAGATAGTTGTTTCTATTGAACCCATGTACAGAGGCACTTGAGTTAATATAAGAATGTTTTAACTCAATTTCATGGAGTTGTGATGAATATTGTTTACATCTATTGAATGGTATGTTTACAGTTTTCTTATATGCGTTCTTATGCATTTGTTTCAATGATGTGTGTATGCATGATTTCATGTTGAATGTATGAATTCTGTGAGAGGGAGAGTATGAGTTTCAATTGTTTCTCATCTTGGGAATTCCTGCAAGGAGTGTATCAAGGGTCCACAAGGAGTGCGTTGACAAGATTCTGAGTTTTACCTCGGAAAATCTCAAGAGAGATATCGTTGTTCTCATACCAACAGAAGTGCAAGTGTAGCACAAAGTCATGCAAGGTGTGCGCAGGAAAGTTGAAGTCTTAGACTTTTCCAACCTAGGGAATGGTTGAAGAGCTATTGTCGCAAGGAGTGCGTAGAGTTGGAGAGTTCGGATAATCAGATATTATCGTGAAGCCGCAAGGAGTGTGGGCAGAATCCCTTGAATTCCTTGAGTTTGCAGCAAGAACCAAGCTCAGGAGGGATAGAGGCTTCGAAGAGCTCCAAAGGAAGACGAGGGTTGAATTCACCTCACAGAAATCAAGCTCAGAAAGGAGGTGTCAAGTTATTTGGCTAGGAGTATGGAGAACTCGAACGAACGATTGAAATTCTCGGAGGGAGAACTATTGATTCACCGCGAACCATTAGATCCAGTGGATTAGCAGAGTAGTTAAGGTTGAGTTCCTTCCAACACTCATAATCTCAGGAGGAATAGTCATCGTTAGACATAGATCAACAGGAGTCGGAGTGTGGAGAAATTTGTGACTTAGAGATCTCATAAGCTGCGAAATCCCAATACATGAAATTCTAACACAATCTAGACCATCAAATCGTGGAAAGCTTAGGGTCGTCGATCTGAGGAGAAGAAGTCACAAGTTTAGACTTTGGGAAAGGGAGAAGAGGTTGCATCATGAACTCATGAGTCGCAAAATCCTGATGCACTCGAAGGTGGACCCCAGGATGTGACTGAGGTCACATGGTTGAAGCATAAAGGGAGGAGCTAGTAGATCTGTTATCCCATTTCGAGGTTTTGGGAGTCAAAGAAGTCAGAGGAGCTCAACAACAGAAATCATGAAGTCGCTAAATCCGAAATGCCTTTTTAGGTAAAGGTCGTGGTCACATCATTTGGTCACATGGAGTGGAGGTTTGCGTAGGCATAAACCCTAGAAGGACCTATGGTTACATGTGTGAAGGTTCCTGTGGGAACTAAAGAGCCATTCCAGCTCAAGGGAAATCTAGAACGATCCTTAGACCGGGAGGTCACGTAGAACCTGCTGAGGTAGGGGTGCTGTGTCAGGTGGTATTAGAGCATAGCTAACAACTTTTGTTTTCTTTGAAGGAAGACAAAGGATAGTTGTGATTTAAATTCTACGTGGAGCAGATTTAAACAATGTCGCCAAGAAGACGTCAATATAGACCCATGCCCGATCCAGTTGTGGAAAGGGAAATTAGAGAACTTCATGCTCGATTGGATGCTATGGAGATAGCATAGAGATGAACAGCTGATACTGGAGATGTCAGTGAATCCGAAAATGAGAATGAAGCAAGCCCGAAGAAGAAGAAGTTGTAGTTCAATATGATGTAGAGGAATGTCTATTCAAAATTGTTGCAAGAATAGCGGCCTGAGCAAAAATGGACATCCTGATGTATGAAGGCAACTTAGATGTTGAGGAGCTACTAGATTGGTTTAGAGCTCTGGATAAATACTTCGACTATGAGGATATCGAAAAGGATAAGAAGTTTAAACATGTTGTCACTATACTGAAATGGCATGCAACACTATGGTGGGATGAACTGTAGGCTGACAGGAGTTGCAAAGGCAAACAAAGAATCAAAAGCTAGGCTAGGATGGTATAAAATATGAAAGCCAAGTTTATACCCATAGATTACCAAATTATTCTATTTCGGAGAATGCAGAATTTGAGATAGAAGGGGATGACAGTGAAGGAATACAATGAGGAGTTTTACAGACTCAACATCAGAGCAAGTCGTCATGAGAGTGATAATGAAAAAGTCACCAGGTACATGAATGGCTTGAGATATGAAATTCAAGACGAGATGAGCATGGTGACAATAAGAAATGTAGAAGATGCTTATCAAATTGCTTCAAAGGCTGAAGTAAAGTTGGCCTGAAAGCAAGGTCAAAGGGGCAGAGGTAGAAGTCAGAGAAAAGGAAAAGCAATTGCCCAGGACAAAGTACAGAATCCCAAGGATGAAGAAAAGAAACCTCATAACCACCTAGAAAGGGGAGGAATCTCACAAGGAGGACAGTATGTCGATAGGAACACTTTTCCTCGAGCAAGAGGAGGAAGAGGTAGAGGAGGTGAAATAAAGTGTTTTGTCTGTGGAAATATAGGACATAAATATTTTGAATGTCCCGATAGAAAAAGAGATGGAAGAGGTGAAGCTCACATTTCAGAAGCATAGAGGCAAAATGTTCAGGAAGAATATGCAGAAGGCCGAAGATTCTTAATGATGTGGAAAATTATTTGGAATCTAGAAAAGGAGGTGGAGAATCCATTCCAGAGGAACAGTTTGTTCAGAACTACTTGCAAGACCAAGGATAGGGTATGAAAGCTAATTATGGATAGTGGAAGCACAGACAATCTAGTATCCACGGAAATGGTGGAGAGGCTAGAATTGGATACAGTTGCACATCCGAGCCCATACAAAGTTTCATGGTTGCAAAAAGGACATCAGGTAACAGTCACTAAACATTGTTTAGTTTAATTTAATATAGGGGGTTATAGAGATGAGATCTTATGTGATGTTATTCCCATGGATGTCTGTCATATTTTGTTGGGGAGACCATGGCAATATGACAGAAATGTTTTTCATGATGGGATAAAGAACACATACACCTTGGAGAAGAATGGTAGGACACATATGTTGTTTCCAATTGAAGACAAGAAGGTGAAAGTAGAAACAAACAACACTATACTTCTCATGAGTGGGAAGGAACTTTTGGATAAAGTTAAGAAAGAAAAATAAATGCAGTTTGTTGTGGTGAGAAAACCTAGAGTTGTCTTGAACAATACTTTGATAGATGATATACCTGAGGAAATTCAGTAGATGATCGATAATTTTGCTGATATAGTGGTGGACATTTTACCTTGTTTGTTTCCACCCATCAGAAGAATAATCCATCACATTGACCTTATACCAGGAGTGAGTTTACCAAACAAAGCAGCCTACAAATTGACATCGCAGGAGAATGAAGAAGTTAAGAAGCAAGTCTAGGATTTGATGGAAAAAGGGTTGATTAGAGAAAGCTTGAGTCCATGCGTTGTGCCAAAAGTGTTAAATCCAAAGAAGGATGGTGGATGGAGGATGTGTATAGACTCGAGGGCTATAAACAAAATCACCATCAGGTATAGATTTCCTTTACTGAGGATGGATGACTTGATGGATTGCTTGAGTGGAGCAAAGTTTGTTTCAAAAATTGATTTGAAAAGCAGATATCATCAAATTAGAATGAGGGAAGGTGATAAATGGAATACATCATTCAAGATGAATGAAGGGTTGTATGAATGGTTTGTCATGTCGTTTGGTTTGACGAATGCGCCAAGTACTTTTATTAGATTGATGAACGAAGTCTTGAAAGATTTCATTGGAAAATTTGTAATTGTTTATCTTGATGATATATTGATCTTCAGTAAGACTAAGGAAGAACATTTGAGACATTTAACTCTAGTGATGAGGAGGTTGTAGCGAGAGAAGTTATTGATAAATCTAAAGAATTCATATTTCATGAAGAAAGAGCTTGTGTATTTGGGGTTCGAGATCTCTTCGAATGAGTTGAAGATCGATCCTGAGAAGGTAAAAGTGATCAAAGAATGGTTGTCGCCAAGGAATATCTTTAAAGTCAGAAGCTTCCATGGATTAGCCAATTTTTACAGGAAGTTCGTTAGAAATTTTAGTGGAATTTATGCGCCAATGATGGAGACAGTCAAGAAAAGACATAAATCTTTTCATTAAACAAAGGAAGTAGAGAAAATTTTTAAGTTGTTGAAAGAGAAGATAACTAGACAGCTAGTTCTGGTTTTTCCAGACTTCAGTAAAACATTTCAAGTGAGATGTGACGCAAGTGGATTTGTGGTTGGAGCAGTCTTAAGTCAATACAATAGTGTTGGAAATACTAAAACAACTGAGAGGGGGGGGTGAATCAGTTGTATGTGAGCTTAAACAAATTTATACTTATTAACCATTGTTAATCTCTCTTCATGTGGTCATCAACAATATACAGCATATGAATAGTAAAAATAAAGACCATCAGTCACACATAAAGTACACACAGAGATAGATTTTCACGAGGAAACCCATAAAGGGAGAAAACCCCTTCTTCTTCGAAATGATAGGCAGTCTTTTTCAGTTTTGTACATCATTTACAATTGAGAACCAACTCAATGTGAGGCTGCTACCTCTGTTTTACAAGCTGCAACTTGTTTGAGAGCTCCAACTCTCTAGTTTCTCTAGCACCCACTAGAAGGAAGCACCAACTCCCTGAGTATTCCAGCA
>ML782425.1:395653-419317 GCA_009831015.1 Picea engelmannii
TCAAGCAATGTAATGAGATATGAAGAGAAGTATTGTATTTGGAGCGGTAGCTCAATAGGAGGATGCCCCCTCGAAGAGGCAAGTGAACAGGAGAGGATCTCTTCCATAATAGGATCCATTGTATGGTGTTTCCCTACCTCAAGAGTTTGGTAATAATAAAGTGTGGTTTCTTCTATATTGCTTGTGGATCTATTGTGTATTCAGTAATTTGTGGTGATTATATCTTCAGATCTAGTGTTGGTACTTAACAATTGGTATCAGAGCTAGAGAGGTAGTGGGGGGGCCTAGAGGGCCCATAGTGATAATAGTGGAGGTCATTCAATGTAAGGTGGACAAGGTCCACTATATTATTAAATAAGGCCCACTATGGTAGTTAGATATAATAAATGTAAGAGGACTTCTTAGAAGGGTTTACTTCTAGAAGATTCCTCCTCTAGAATGTTCTTAGGTGATGGTAGCACTATATAAAGGGGTTCAAGCAATGTAATGAGATATGAAGAGAAGTATTGTATTTGGAGAGGTAGCTCAATAGGAGGATGCCCCCTCGAAGAGGCAAGTGAACAGGAGAGGATCCCTTCCATAATAGGATCCATTGTACGGTGTTGCCCTACCTCAAGGGTTTGGTGGAATAAAGAAGATTTTTCATATTGTTCTTGTATATCTGTTGTGGTGTTTTTGTATTCAGTATTTGGTACTTAACAATTGGTATCAAAGCACTTTCCTTGGCCAAAGAAGGGAAGATTTGTTTTCTGAAGATTTGTTTTCTGAAGATTATATCTTTATTTCTGAAGTATATTTGCAGATCTGGTTTAGGTACTTAACAGTCTTAGCACATCTAAGAAAGGAAATATTCCCAAGGAAAACATATAATAAGCTAAAAATGAATAAGATAGGGTCGTGTAAAATCATAAGAAAATTTGAGGCAAATGCTTATGAAATAGAATTCCATATGGTGTGGGCATTTCACCCATATTCAACGTAGTGGATCTGTATCCTTACAGAGAATATGAAGCAAGAGGAGAAGAGAACCAAAAGAAATTTCAGTGGGCTAAACATTTGCATGTAGCTCAAAAGTCGCAGATGGAAAAGATCATTGATCAGAGAGTTAGCAAGAAGACTCGAAGAAAGAAGTATTTTGAGTACTTGGTAAAGTGGAAAGGACACCCGATTGAAGATTCCAGTTGGGAAAGCGAGGCAGAGATCCAGAAACATGGATAGATGGTGCAGGAGTTCATGAATTTTTTAGCCAAAGGAGTACGATGCAGGAGCATCGTAAGCAAGCTAGCAAAGTAAGCGCAAAAGTGGAAGGACAGTTGGAAATGCACCAGCACGTATTTTGAAGATATTTTGAATTTTAAAAGATGAAGCATTAATGTAATATCTGGAAAAGATATGTTTTCTTTTATGGTTTGGAAACTGTAACCCAGATCGTGAGCAGTTGCTCTCATCTGTTTGTTGGAGGCATTTATTGTAATAAATGTANGGGGGGGACTCTAGAAAGCTCCCTCGTATGTATGATATAGTAAGATTATCCTCATTGTAAGAATTAGAATCTTAGAAGAAAGAAGAACAGGAGAGAAGAACAGAGATTGTAGAATATTGTATAAGCAGATAGTTGTTGCTATTAAACCCATGTACAGAGGCACTTGATTTAATATAAGAATTCTTTGACTCAATTTCATGGCATTGTGATGAATATTGTTTACATCTATTGAATGGTATGTTTATAGTTTGCTTATATGCTTTGTTATGCATTTGTTTCAATGTTGTGTGTATGCATGATTTCATGTTGAATGTATGAAGTCTGTGAGAGGGAGAGTATGAGTTTCAATTGTTTCTCACCCTAATAATTCCTACAAGGAGTGCAGCAAGGGTCCGCAAGGAGTGCGTTGAAAATATTCTGAGTTTTACCTCAGAAAAGCTCAGGAGAGATATCGTTGTTCTCGTACCAACAGAAGTGAAAGTGTAGCACAGAGTCGTGCAAGGTGTTCGTAATCAAGTTGAAGTCTTATACTTTTCCAACCCAGGGAATGGTTGAAGAGCTACTGTCACAAGGAGCACATAGAGTTGGAGATTTCAAATAATCAAAGATTATTGTGAAGCCGCGAGGAGTGCAAGCAGAATCCCTTGAATTCCTTGACTTTGCAACAAGAACCAAGCTCAGGAGGGATAGAGGCTTCGAAGAGTTCAAAAGGAAGACGAGGGTTGAACTCACCTCACATAAATCAAGCTCAGAAATGAGGTGTCGAGTTATTTGGCTAGAAGTATCGAGAACTCGAACGAACGATTGAAATTCTCAGAGGGAGAACTACCAATTCATTGTGAACCGTTAGATCTAGTGGATCAGTAGGGTAGTTAAGGCTGAGTGTCTGCCAACACTCATAAGCTCAGGAGGAATAGTTTTCGTTAGATCTGGATCAACGGGAGTTGTTGATCTTTTGATTTTGGATTTCGACACTTTAGGAGTCAGAGTGTGGAGAAAGTCGTGACTTGGAGATCTCATAAGTTGTGAAATCCTGATACACAAAATTCCGACACAATTTGGACCGTCAAATCATGGAAATCTTAGGGTCATCGATCTGAGGAGAATAAGTCGTGAGTTTGGACTTCGAGAAAGGGAGAAGAGGTTGCATCGTGAACTCACAAGTTGCGAAATCCTGACGCGCTCGGAGGTGGACCCCAGGAAATGACTGAGGTCACATGGTTGAAGAATAAAGGGAGGATCTAGTAGATCCATTAGCCCATTTCAGGGTTTTGGGAGTCAAAGAATTTAGAGGAGCTCAACAACAAAAATCGTGAAGTCACAAAATCCAAAATGCCTTTTCGGGTAAAGGTCGTGGTCACATCGGTTGGTCACGTGGAGTGGAGGTTCGTGGCATGTGCTTGTTCATGTAGGAGTAAACCCTAGAAGGACCTGTGGTTACATGTGTGAAGGTTCCTATGGGAAATAAAGATCCATTCTCGCTTAAGGGAAATTTAGAACGATCCTTAGACCAAGAGATCATGCAGAACCTATTGAGGTAGGGGTGTTGCATCAAAAATGTAGATGGCATGCTCAGTTGGAGGAGTATTAGTTATTGTGCTTCATAATCTGACACGGGACTAGATAAATGGCATCAACGACTACATGAATTATCCACCAGAAGATGTTCCAGAATGACGCATGTGCTGATATGGATTGGTTTAGAGGTAAGAGAGACTCCTACTTTTTATGCTTTGAATGACTTAGAAGAGATTTTTATGAAGTTTGAATTAGAAGTAGTATAAATTCAAATATTACCAGTATTAGATATTTATTTGAAATCTACACCTACATGTTGGTGGGGTACACATAAGGAGAATATAAACAATTGGTTTCAGTGCAAGAGGTTACTACGCATCAGATTCGGTGCAGAGCGGGAGCATAGATATCAGGAGAAATATGATGGAATTGGACAACCTAAAGAACATGTAGATAGGTGCATGGTTCAATGGATATTAGTACCACCATAATAATGGCCACATCATTTTATTCACACATTAGAAGGCATTCCAAAGAACTGGTACACAGAACAGGAACAACGCCGAGAAACTGCAAATTAGGAAGTGATACAACGGAATTTTGTAGTTACATTTTCATTTGAGCATGAAATTCCATAGATAGATACAACACTGAAGGTGGTCAGAGACAAAATATTTAAAGAACTAAAATTTGAGATCATCCCAAAATATCAGAAGCAGAATAGACAGATAGTGAAATAATTACTACATTGTTATCACGTCGCAGAAGAAGAAGATCTAGCAGAGGATAATCCGCGCAATATCTAGATCCCATAAGTTGAAGGAGAAATGGAAATAGAAGTTCCAAAGATAGATTTAGAAGATTACTCTATGCCATTATAGATCAATAAGGTAAACATTGGAACTGCAGAAAACCCAAAGATTGCAATCATTAGAGATTATTGGGATAATCAAACAATAGAAAGAATCGCAGAATTACTACATGAGTACAGTTACTTATTCCCAACGAAATTTTCAAAAATGAAGGGATTAGCAAGAGAATTAGGAGAGATGAAGATCACTTTTAAGCCAGAAGCTAGACCTATAAGATAGAGACCTTACAAATTGAATTCAATATACAAAGAGAAAGTAAAGGCATAAATTGACAAGATGTTGGAAGTTGGTGTCATAGAACCCGTGGAAGAAACATAATGGATCATTCATATGGTGGTATAGGAAAAGAAGCAAGGAGGGATCGGTATTTGTGTATATTTGAGAAAATTGAATGATGCTTTCCTACGTGATCATTTTCCTACCCCATTTACAGACAAAGTTTTGGAGTTTGTAGTGGGCCGAGAAGAATATTCTTTTATAGATGAGTTTTCAGGATATCATCAGATTAGGATAGCACCAGAAGATAGACATAAGACAACATTTTCTATAGAATGGGGATCATTTCAATATAAAGTCATGCCATTTGGGTTGAAGAATGCACCAGCCATTTTTTCAAGAGTAGTAGTAGCAGCTTTTAAGGACTTCATTCATAAGTTTTTGGAGGTTTACTTGGACGATTGGATAGTGTTTAGCTTACTAAAGGACCATGTTGCAGTGATAATATTAATATTAGATAGATACAAACAGTGTCAGATATCATTGAATATTAAGAAATGTGTTTTCAGTACACCTTTTGGTATTTTTTTAGGGCATGTGGTTGGTGGCTCTAAATATGTCTAAAAACAACCTTAGTTTAACATTAATTTATCAACCCAAGAATTCATCTTTTATCTCAAAGAATATCGGCAAAGTATATGAAGATAGCTCATAGTGGCTAAAATCATGTAATGAAAGGAAATCTGAGTTTATCAACAATCAAGTTCCTCAAACATTCATTAAAGATTCTAAGAATTGAAATCTAAAGTTGTGCAATGGAAAGGAACTAATTAATCTATTGAATTCATTTTAAGAGCAATAATTGAATCTAAATAAAGACTTGCAGAAATGACTATTATTATGAATCTGATTGTTGGAAAGAAAAAGGTGAATTACTCTATCTATGGAAAGAAACAGAGACTGTAATCTAATCGAAAAGAGACAACGATCGTACTTCTATTGAAAGGAACAACAACTATATTCTAATGGAAAGGAACAACAAATGTAAACTAAGTAAAAGGAATGGAAAATGTAAACAAAGTAAAAGGAACAACAAATGTGAACTTATGAGGAACTATCACGCATCAAATATCAGTAATGGGAATTGGAGTAGCAATCATCTAATGCTTAAGGAAATATCTATCTCTTGAAATTGACATAAAATCATCAACACACTGATGCATTCATTTAACTTCTGTAAAAGAGAATCGAATCACAAAACAGAAATTGAACTGATATAATTACAGGTCGAACAGTAGCTCCTTCAGACTAGGCCCTTGGTCCTTAGAAGCACTACTATTTGAAATTTAGTATATAGAAATGGTAAAACCGCTCAACACTTTTATTAATTTCATAGCTGGTACAACATTTTAGAAAAACTACTAACGCATAGCAATTTTAAGTTCTGAGTTCTTGGATGCAATTCTTCTATATATTTTCAAGATCTATTTACCCCTTACATATTACAATAATCTGGGTAAATTA
Source organism: Picea engelmannii (assembly GCA_009831015.1). Taxonomy (NCBI): domain Eukaryota; kingdom Viridiplantae; phylum Streptophyta; class Pinopsida; order Pinales; family Pinaceae; genus Picea; species Picea engelmannii. Next base: position 401,267 of record ML782425.1, read on the forward strand.
AGATATCCTGAGGATCAAGAGATCCTCAGGATTGCTTTACTATTATAAAGTTACAATATAAGAAACTCGATCATCTTCAAAACTGTCTTGCACCATAAAGTCTTCAACCTCCAATAGCTTGCGTATCTTCAAGATTTCCTTTGCTATCTTGGGTTTGACAATATTTAACCAATCCTATAATAAAACCAGAAAATTTTAATCATATTTTACGATCTATGTAATATAACTTCAACAATAATGCTAAAGAGTATATTATTCATTTTCTATTCTATTTGCTCCTAAATAATCGAAAAGTCAATAAAGATGATATCATGAAATGTGGGAAAAAGGAAGATATTTATACCTTTTTCATAACCTAACATACCCCCTAGCTTACCTTCTTGCATGTCCTCATGCAAGCTGAGATCTTACATGTAAAGCAGTAATGTTGTAAGGTGGAAAGGTTGGCTCACTAGGCCTTCTAAACCCATTACTTCTTTTGAGTTCTCCAAAAGTAGCATCCTCCCTTTTCTTGTTAATTTGATAATCTTTTTGGTAACTTATGGAGGGAACCAGATGATAGGGGGATTATATCTGCACCCAATCTAAGCAGGCCCTTTCTCTTGGAGCAATCTAGAATACATGTCTATTCAGTAGGTAGCTACAAAGATATTCATGTACCCAAAGGGTTCCCTACTCATTACTTCATTGGAGGATGCATCCCATATCAATTTAGAAGTAGCAAGAGCTTCCTCCTTAAGCTCCCTAAAACGAGTGATACATGAACGTATAACTTGTAGATGNNNGACTTGGTTTTGAGTAAATGATAGAAATGCCTGAAATTGTATGTCACCTATGAATGGGCCAGGGTTATCTTCCCTCTTTTCTTCCAGAATGAAATTATGAAATTACAATTCACACAAAAATTATTGTACCTTCTCATCCTGCTCTCTGAAACATGAAATAAACTCAGGTACAGTGGAAAATGAAATAGGTTTACCTGCTCTGATGGCCTTCACTCTTAATAATAGATATCGTTCCAGCAAGAATAAAGTGTAATTGGTGGCAGGGGCTCTGCAATTAATAGCATCAGAGTAGACATCACAGATTTCTTTGATTTTCTCCAAAGACTTTTCTAATTGGGTTTGCCCCTTTTTTATCTTCCCTTGGGCTCTAGTGAGCACAACATAGGTCTCACTCTATGTTGTTGTCGTGTCCTTCATTTGTTTAACAATCTTTTGATGTTCATTCCTAGTGACCATCTCATCTTGGTGTTGAGCCAATGCTCGTTGGGCTTGTCCCAGCTTTGCCTTTAGTTTATCAATGGTGACACCCTGTGCTTGAGATTGGGATGCTTGGTATTCTTCCATAGCGCCCATCTCTTCCCTGGATTGATTTAATTCTTGTTGGACCTATGTAAGTTCTGCTTCCAGTCTGTCCACAATAACACTTTGTTTCTGGGACTGGAGTGCCTGGTGCTCTGCTATAGTTAGTAATTCATTTTTTTTTGAGCTAAGGTTTGTTGAGACTGCATCAATTATTCCTCCAATCTCCTGATGGTAGCATTCTTCTCAAGGAGTTGAGATATTTCCTCTAATATTGGGGTGTCTTTCTGCACCTCGGCATCAATTGTTTCTGTAGCTGTCATATTTTCCTATGTTTCTACAGGAATTACTTCCTCGTTCTGAGCTAATGTTTCTTCTACTACTATTTCTTCATGGTTTGTTTGTATCCCTATAGAATTTGTATTGATTTCTTCTTTAGGAAGAGGCTATCTTCATTGCACTCTGTCCCTTTTGTTCTTCTTTTTTTTGTGGGCCTTATCTACTTGTTCTAACTGTTTCCTCAATTCCTTAATAATTTCCTTGAGTTTACCCACCTTCTGCTTCAATACTTCAACCTTCTTAGCATTTTTATTCAACAGTTTGTTTTCCTTTTTTAACTTTCTAATTTTCTTATGGATCTTGGCTGATTTTTGTTTATGAGAGGTCTCAAGGTCTTCTTCATTCTGGCCAGCAGATGGTTGTTCCTCTATTCCTTCCAAATGTTATGTCTGTCCAAGAGGGCTTCTTATTTCAAGATTAGGTTCTTCCTTTGTTGTGTCCTCTGGAAAAGACATTTCAATATCAAGAAAATCTTCAGCTGGTTTTGAAGAGGAGGCTTGTTCTGGGCATTTTTCTGGATTATTTATGCCTCTGTCAATTGACGTTCCCAAGCTTCCCAGAACCTGGGCTATTTCTACCTCATAGCTCTTCAAAAATTGTTCTGTCAGATGCTCTAATGTCGGTTGGGTGTCTTCCTGATCATTCCTTGTTGAGGTCTGTTCTGCTTGCCCAATTTCTTGAACATTCTCCCATGGAGACTGTTCTATAGAATTCTGAAGTTCTTCAGGCTGTTTTGTTGTACCCTGAATTGCTTTAGTTGTTTCCTGAATTCATCTGCTTCTTCTCCTTGTCTGAATGATGGTTTTAGGGACAATTGTTGCTCTCTTCCTCTTTTTCTTTAATGCATGTGTTTGTGAGGTCTGGGCCTTTATGATTTGGGTAGGGTTTGCCTCAGCTTTGGTTTGAGGAGATGGGATTTCTCTTTGGGCAGTGGTCTCCTCTTCCTGTCTATCTTCAATTTCGTGTGGTGGTTCTTCATGGAATAATTCAGGTTGCTCCAGTTGTGGAGGTCTATTGGCCTCAATCAAGTTATCCCAGGTCAATTGAGTTTGACTCAATGTTTTATTTGTTATCAGTTTAACTAATCTGTGGTGACTAATAACAGTAACAGGTTCCTCGAATTTTTGTGTTCTTAAAGCAACCTCATGTAATATGGCATTCAAAAAGAAAGGTAGATTAAGTGCTAACCGTTGTTCTAAAGATGCCAACAGTTTGAGGTGGCGAGGTTGAATTACGTCATATCGTCCATCATAGGTGATGTACTACTGAATTATCCCTGCCAGTTCCTTCGATGGTTCTCTGAGGGTACTGGGATTAAGTCCCTTTCCCTTCTTATCCAATTCTTCCCCAGGGTCTGTGAAAGTTTCCACAGCTTCCTTCAGTGTTGTGTATATTCCTGTCCATTGAATGCCCATGGTAGGGAGGACTGTGACCTCTGCTAATATTTCCAAGGTGAATAAGATTTGTATGCCTCGCACCATAGAGATATCTCCCTATAGATTCTAAAATAATTCAAGTGTGACATTCGTGTCATATCCTTGCAGATGGTTGAAGTACTCCGTCCACCCCAGCCAATGCAGGATGTATTTTTCTTGCTCTATAACTTGTAGTAAAGTTGGCTCCCTACGCACACCTCTGGCACCCATTTTGTGAGAAAATGTGGATGACTATCGTTCCTGGTAGCAGACTTGGTTAGACCATCTTGGAGGAAAAATTACCGAAAATAACAAATATTAGAGACAGCAAATGTTTACAAATGTGGGTATTTATTACAATCATTACTATATTTATCGAGAAACGTGTTGAGCGTCCACTCCCCTCATTAATATGAAGGTCGACCTCGACCATCAGTGTAGGGGAAAGTAATGAGTGTAGGTATTGATGGTGAGAAGTAATGATTGTACCGTCGCCACCAATGGGGATCAATGGTTTATTTTCAAACAACATATTTTAATGATAATCATTAAACGTTAGCCCTCTTTTGTGCAATTGAAATATACCTATACTCAAAAGAATTCTTTTAAGGATACATACGTTGAATAAATTAAGTCTGTTCATTTAAATAATATCCCACATATTATAATGTTGTTACTTTTTCATTTTATTGAATACAACCGAAATGATAGCCACATTATTGAGTGAAGGAAATCTAGAGACACGCAGAAACTTGGCATTTAAGGTAAACTTCCATACCACAGGTAGAGCCACTGTTGTCAGCAAGAGTCCATAGCCTCAACAGGGTTTCCTTTTAACCCTTAGATGAGCCTGTATCCTTGATAATTATTTGAATCGTCTTTTCCAAAAAGACTATTATCCTGGTTTGGTAGCCAGATAGTGATAATGTCATTCACTAGATTGCAACTTAGGTGAACAAGCTAGCTCATGATGAGACCCCTTATCCTTTGACCAAAAAATGTCAAAGGCCATTGCCCTGGTGTGGTATCCATAGTGGGAATGTCACTTAGTTTATTATCCTATGATCGTGGTAGATTGTCTTGTGATGAGACCCCCTATTCTTTTTGAAAAAATTTATTTTATTTTTTATTTTTTATTATTATTATTATTGTTATTATTATTATTTTTAAGTTTTTCTTGATAAAATACCGTTATCCTAGTTTCGTATCCAGATGATGATAATGCCACTCACTAGAATGTAACTTAAGTGAACAAGTCAGCTCGTGATGAGACCTCTTGTCCTTTGACAAAATAAAATGTCAAAGGCCATTGCCCTGGTGTGGTAGCCATAGTGGGAATGTCACTTAGGTTAGTATCCAATGATCATGGTAGGTTGGCTCGTGATGAGACCCCCTATTCATTGTCGGAAAAGAAATAAATTTTATTGATTTTTTATTTTTTTTAAGTGTATGAAGGGAGGCTCATCTACTCCTTAAGAGTAAGGGATGGCATAAACAAGTGTAAGGATGCCAAGTAAAAGTGTGTTGCAGAATCCTTATTAATTATAAAGGTGAGATATCATTTAAGTGTATCTGTATGTATAAGGGAAAAGAAACAAATTATGGTGGTTACAGGTTATGAACAAGGTTTAAGATATTTTGAAGAAAGTGATCCAAAAAAACAATTTGATAAGGTATGGAAAATAGTCCACAAAATAATGATAGATCGTTAGAAATAATGCTGGTGAAAATTATTTGGTGAAATTTGTACCCCAAAGGAAAGGTTTAGCGTTTTATCAGCAATGTAGGAAAGGAATGGCAAAATGAACAACAGGTGTGCAAAGGAACAGTGGGCATGAAAAAGGAATGACAATTGTTCCATTCAAAGGAACAGCAAGCATGCAAAAAGGAACAACAATTGTTTCATTCAAAGGAACAACAGGTGGGCAAAAGGAACAGCAAGTGTTCCATTCAAAGGAACAGCAGGCGCGCAAAAGGAACAGCAATTGTTTCATTTTTAACCATCTGAATAGGTAATTTTTAGAAACCTGGAAATGTGTTTTGCTTGAATCCAAGGTTGATTAATCATCAACTAAATTCATTTATGAGTTGGTTTATTTCACAATTAAGTAGTGGATGGTTTGTTAATGTTATGAATTTCATTATAGTTGCCCAATTGTTATTGTTGAATCTTGACACATTCATTTTTCTACGAAAGATAGGGTTTGGGTGATGAGGTGAAGCAGGAGTTCGGAACAAAAAAGAGTGTCAATTGAGTTTATTATAGTTATCCTCCTTAGTTCTGATTTTCTCGAATGACTGTCAAAAATAAAAATAAAAAACTAAATAAGACCTACAGAAAACAAAACTATATACAGTATGTACATTGTCAAAATAATTCAACATTTATGGAGTTGGGGTGGTTGGATTACCTTCCCAGCCAGCCAAAATTTGAACAGTAGGATCCTTACTTACTTCCTGGTAGAAAGATTCTTTTGAGGGCGGATGATGATAAAGTCGTAGCCAGGGCCATTGACCCAAAATGGAGATTCGGACCCATCGATGGTACTTAACGTGATTGTACCATTATCATGGACTTCATTGATTTTGTATGGTCCTAGCCACCGTGTTTGTAATTTTCCCAGAAAATCCTAAAATCTGGAATCATAGAGGAGTGCCCAATCACCTTTTTTAAATGATTTTTTCTTGATATGCTTGTCATACCAGGTCATCCTCTGTTGTTGAATAACGGTTGTGTGCTCTATAGCAGATAGGCATGCTTCATCCAATTCATTGAGTTGTTGAAGGCGTTGTTTATGTGCTTTTGTAAGATCCAGTCTGATTTCCTAGGCCATCCTTAGAGTCTTGATTTCAAACTCAATTCGGAATATGGGTTCTTTTCCATAGACTAAATGATCGAGAGAGTAGTCAGTGGTATTACGCCATGTTGTGTGGTAAGCCCATAAGGAATTTGGGAGCTCAGAAGCCCAATTTTGTCTATTTGTTGAGACAGTCTTTGTCAGGATTTCCTCCGGGACTTTATTGGTGCTTTCCACTTACCCATTTCCTTGTGGATGGTACGAAAAAGCAATTTTGTGTTTGATATGATAATTATCCAAAGTGGTGGTGATTCTATGAGCTATAAATTATGACCCCCCATCAGTAATTACCTCTCTTGGTAGTCCATAGCGTACGAATAATTTAAAAATAAATTTGATGACTACTTCTTCTGTTGCATTTGGTAAGGCTTCTGCCTCTACCCATTTAGTCATGTAGTCTGTTACGACTAGAATATAGGCCTTCTGATTTGACTTTGGATTGAAGGGGCCAATGAAGTCTAATGCCCATATCTCAAATGGTTCCCCAACTACTTGTGCTTTCAAAGGCATTTCATTAGCCTGACCTGGTTTTCCTATCCATTGATAACTATCGCAGGTATGGACATATTTCTTCGCGTCTCTGAATATTGAGGGCCAATAATAGCCCATCTACAAAATTTTGTGTCCAGTCCTACGATCTGCAAAATTCCCACCACAGGGCTCATCATGTCTGGCCTTTAGTATGTTGTAGATTTTTTCATCTCGTACGCATCTGCGGATCTGGAAATCATCTCCTGTATGGAAGAGATGTCCATTGATCTAGGTGAATCGTGCGCTACATTGGATGATCAGTTTTCTTTCCCTAGATGAAATATGTGTCGGTAATCTTCCCGCTACCAGGTAATTTTCCACATCAGCGTACCAAGGTGGCTTTGTAGTAACGGAAAACAGATGCTCATCTAGAAATTGATCTTCGACTGTTAAGGAGTCATCTATTTTGGGTATGCGGGATAAGAAGTCTGCGACAAGATTTTCTCTCACGGGTCGATCTTTGATGGTGATATCAAATTCTTGCAATAGCAACAACCATCGAGTGACCCGTCCATTAGTAATTGGTTTATTAGCTAGATATCTGATAGCGGAATGATCAGTATACAGAACGAATGGATAGCCTAGTATATAATGAAGAAATTTATTGATGGCATGTATAACAGCTAAAAAATCTTTCTTTGTTACTGTATAATTAAGTTCAGTTGTATTAAGATTCTTGCTAATAAAATAAATGGCGTAGTGTTTCTTGTCCTCCTCCTGTCCGAGGACAGTGCCTATGGCAATATTTGATGCATCAGTGGAGATGTGAAATGGTATTTTCCAATTTGGCCCCCTTAACACCGGTGTTGTCGAGATCAACTTCTTGAGTCCTACAAATGCCACATAACACTTGTCAGACCACTGAAATTCTACATTACCAGTCAAATCATGTAAAGGTGTAGCGGTTCTTGCAAACTTTTCCATAAATCTACGATAGTATCCTGAAGTGCCAAGAAAACTATGTACCTCAGTTTGTGTGTGTGGTGTAGGTAGATTAAGGATTACCTCTATTTTTGTTGGATCTACCCTAATTCCATATGCAGATATATAATTCCCTAGTACCACACCTTTTTTCATCATCATGTGACATTTTTCGTGGCTTAAACATAACCTGGTCGCAATGCACCGCTCTAGTATTTTCTCCAAGTTATTTAGTGCTTGATCGAAATCGTCACCATAAGGAGTGAAATCATCCATATAGAATTCATGTCCTTCGCTGATCAGATCATTGAATATGCTCAAAATGGCCCTTTTAAAAGTGGTTGGAGCGTTACAAAGTCCAAAGGGTAATACTTTGTATGCAAAAGTACCCCAGGGGCATGTGAATGTAGTTTTATCTTAATCTTCTGGGGCAATCTAAATCTGATTGTACCCACTAAAAGCATCTAGGAAAGAAAAAAAATTATTTCCTGCCAAAGTATCCAGGACCTAATCAATGAAATGCAAAGGGAAGTGGTCTTTTTGAGTGGCTTTGTTAAGTTCCCTGTAGTCAACACAGATTCGCCATTTCCCATTTTTCTTTGGGATGATCACTAATGGGGAAACCCAACGACTATCTGAGATGGGATATATAAAATCTACATCCAACATCTTTTGTAATTCTTCTTTAAAGATATCCCTGAGGTGAGGATTCAATCTTCTCTATGGTTGTCGGATAGGCCAGGCATCTTTTTCAACATAAATGTGGTGTGTGCAGAGTTGTGGATCAATACCTTTCATAGAAGAATATTCCCATGCAAAAGCTTGTTGGTATTTGGAGAGGACTTTAGTTAGATTTTGTTGTTGTTGTCCATCTAAATTGGCATTGATGTTTAGAGACCTCGCTGGTGCAATATCGATGGGTTTGTTGTTATGAACAGTTGTATTTGGAATTTGTTGTTCCATTAAATCTTCCAGCGGGTCTCCCTGTGCTTCACAATCTAGAACAGCTTGGAGCATCTGGCAAGTTGGGTTTCTCATGGTGGATGGACTATTGATAAACCCACTGATTATGTCATCCTCTAGATGGTTTTTAAGTCTGAGGGCTTCTTCCTACGTAAGAGGGGCTTGTAAATCCCTCTCTGGGTATCGCGGTGGTGGCAATTGTCGGTATACGAAAGTTGGACTTGGTTTAGCAGGAGGATATAAAATGAGGTTCTTTGTGATACCCCCTCTAGCGATTTTCATATTACCTGCTCGACATCCTATGTACGCATATGTTGTTGAAATCCATGGCCTGCCCAGTATCAATGGATGCCCTTCAAGTCCACTTCTTGGGTTGATGATGAGGAAGTCCATTGGATATTCCCAAGAGTCGACGGAGATGGCTATATCATGTAATGTGCCAACTGGTTGAACTACTAATCGATCTACCAACTGCAACATTATTGTGGTGGGTTTGAAGGAGTTAAAACCCAGGGTATTGCAGGTTTCCATAGTCAAGATGTTGATGGTTTCTCCCAAATCAACTAGTGTATTGGGAAAAGAACATCCTTGGATCTGAACTGTCACTATGGGATTCCCAGGATCTGCATATTTGACCGGTTCTTGTCTACCTAAAATTAGATCAGACAAGGCTCCTACCACGTGGACTGTTGATGATGGATTTTTAATTTTTCTGATGGGCTTTATCCCACATAGCCCCTTGATCATTTTTGTGTATATTGGGATGTCCTAAAGAGCTTGCAGGAGTGGAATATTGATATATAAATTCTTGAGTTCCCCTACAATGTCGAAGTTGGGATATACGGTCGGTTTTGCTATCATCAATCTTTCGGGGAATGGAGGGGAGGGCATTGCATCCTTGTCAGGATCTTTCGATTCAACTGTGTTTCCCCCCTACTCGATTTCTTCTGTTATTACCACAGTCAAAGGTGTTATTGTTGGTTGTTTTTCACTCTCCTGCTCTTGAAAAATGTTATTTTCTTCAGGAGAGATTATTCGTCCCGATCTCAACCATAGTTCGTTGCACCCTACCGAGCTGGTCTCTCCTTCCCCATTCTCCATAATATGGATGAGCTGAGTCGGTCTATTATTTGGATTTGGGTGAGGCTAGGATGGTAGTTGAGAGCACAATTGTGATTGCGTATTTTGGGGAAATTGGAGTGGTGCTTGTAGCGTAGGCTGAGTTTGAGGGGCCATCCCCATGGGGAGCTACCAATTCTAACTCCAATTTGGGTTTTGGGTAGTCATGTTGAGCCACTATGAAGGGTAGATGTTGTTGTTTGAGTTTTTCTAGGATGAGGTGGGATATTGTGAGTTAGGCCAAGTGGAAATTGCAGTTGGCTGATTCTGTCAGGCTGGATTTGTAGCGGGCTGGTTTTTCCAAGTGGGATTTGCAGGTGGGTATTGTTGGGGCTGCCAGTTCTGATTAGTAAATGGTTGACCCTGTCATATGCTACCAGGAGCTTGTTGTTGATTATATTGTCCAGAGAAGAAAGAGGAAGGGTCCTGCAGTGTATTTGGAGGCTGATTCTTCCATTGACAACGTTGAGCCATCAAATATAATGGCTATGTTTCTTCTTCTACCTCTCTAAAGACAGCTTTCAGTCCAGGAAGTGATGGGAATTGTTTTGTGTCATGATCCTTGGTGAAGATAGCGCAAACCCAGACCATGTCCAAAGGGAAATCCCTTGGACCATGTTTTCTTCTGCACCTGTGGAAAAATATGGCCAACATTTGTTTTGCTTCTGTTTTTTTCTGTTTGGCCAGAAATACATCCAATTGTGTAGTTAGAGTGCTCAAAATATATTTTTTTAAGTGTTCTAAGAGATTACCAACTTCATCTCGCGTAACACCCCCGTTGGTAATATTGTTATTTCTAGTGAGGGGGATATGCATCCATGATCTGGTCTGTGAGCTTCCTCTTGAGAACCTAATTCACAATAGGACGATGTCATCATAATTTTCTTAATAAATGTCACCCTTCCCCATTAAATTCAACATTTATACCCATTCATCTTTCATACCCTTAATCAAGGTTGGCTTAAGTACTTCACCTGGTAACGTGCCATAGGGTGATGTTTGTAAATTATATTGAAATCTCTCGACATTTTCTTCTAATGATTCATTTTCTTTTGCAATCATTTGAAATATTTCATCTTTTAAGTCTCTGGTTCTACAATAATCCTGATATTTTTTCAAGAAGGCATGTTTCATCCCATCCCATGAGTTTATAGTTCCTCCCCCTAATCCCATGAACCAGCGTAGAGCTGCTCCTTTCAAAGTGGAGTGGAACAATTTTAATTTTTTGGGTTCAGAGGTGTAATCATACCCTCTACATAGGACATCAAATTCAAATAAGAATGTGTCTGGGTCTTCTGAGATTAATCCATGAAAGGTTGGCAGGTTTTGTAAGGGAATTGCCTTCATGGGGGCATTGGTGATTGGATCAAATATCGGATATTCCAAAGTGTAAGTCTGGGGATGTTGTGGATTTGTTTGTGCCATTTGATCAAAAATATGCCAGAAATATTCAGGGATTTCTTGATCCAGATATTTTATTTGAATTGGTTGGTTATCTGATCCCTTAGGGGATTTGATTGCACTCCCTCTATCTGGGATTCTGGGTATGCCTTCTTCCTTCACAGGAGATTCAGGATTGGGTGGTGGGTCTGTCTTAGCTATCCCACTAGTTTCTCCTTCTCCTTCCTCTAGGTTACAAGAGTTTCCCTCTTCTAAAGGGTTGAGGGGTGGAAGATCTGTGTTGATGTTTGTCAAAAGTGTGATGTTTGTCAAAAAGTTGGGAAGCCATCCAGGAGGGATGAGATTCCATTGAGACCTCAAGTAACTTTAGAAGTGTTTGATAAGTGGGTCATAGATTTTGTAGGTCCAATTAATCCACCCGCAAGGAGATCAGGAGAAAGATATATTATTAAAATTACATAATACTTGACCATATGGGTTGAGGCAATAGGAGTAAAGGATTGCAACACAGAGACTGCAACGCACTTTTTATTTGAACAGGTAGTGACAAGTTTTCGATGTCCAAGAATATTTATGAGTGATCAGGGGACTCACTTCATCAATAGTACAATTGATGCAATGCTGGAAGAATTTGAGATATATCATCAGAATATCACTCCTTATCATCCTCAGGAAAATGGAATAGTGGAATCCTTTAACAATATTTTGGAGAATTCTTTGACAAAGATTTGTAATATGAATAGGGATGACTGGGATCTAATAGTACTAGTAGTACTATGGGCTTATAGGACTACACGCAAGAAGCTAATAGGGAAAACAACCTTTAGGTTGGTGTATGGACAGGAATCAGTAGTTCCCTTATATTATTTGATACCAAGTCTGTGCATTGCAACTATTACAGAAATGACAAAAAGAGGTCCATCACAGGAATGATTAGCTCAAATTATGGAATTAGAAGAAGACAGAATCATAGTTTTTTTCCATCAAGAGGTATAGAAAGCAAAAGATAAAACATGGCATGAAAGACATATTAAGAAGAAGAACTTAAAAGTAGGATATATGGTTCTCCTCTATGACACTAAGTATTTGCAGCACCCAGGGAAACTTAGAATGCATTGGCTAGAGCCATACCAAATAAATTATGTCACAGATGGAGGTGTTGTACAGTTGTAGGACTTAGCATGCAAGGAATTTCAAGGAATGGTGAATGGTATTTGACTAAAAATGTATAGGGACATTCAAAACACTAAACCTCAGTAGTTGCAGCGCAACAAGTGGACTTGTACATATTGTATATAGTTGGAAGAAAGACAAGAAAAAGGAAAAAACAAAGTAGGAAAATGAAGAAAAATCCAAAAAGAAGTAGTTAGAGGAATAATTGGTAATGATAGCGTGCAGCAAATAGAAATTTAGGGTGACCAAAAGTGAAGATATTGTGCATAGAATAACTATGACATAAGGAAAATCCATTGAGATGGAAAAATATGACAGTAGAAAAATACAACGCACCGGAAAAATGAAACAATCAGGAAAAAGAAAAACCAGTCACCAGAAAAAGAAGGCGTGAAACGAACATTTATGACAGTTAGTGAAGTGTGCCTGGAAAGATTTGGAGCATTTATGACAGACTTTAGAAACAAAATTAGGGTTCGACAAGTCACATTGTGAATTTGAGCGAACAGAGATATAAGCAACAAGAAGCGAATAACGAACAGGTGATTTAGCAGGGTGACGGTGATATTTCATAAGAAAACCACTCATAATCAAGTAAGATGGTGCCACCTAAAGTCGGAGATCCTACCAAGATCGCAAGGTAGACACACAATGCCACAAGGTCATTGCAGGAGCTAGCAATGGAGGCCGAAAACCCTACATAGATGGAGGGAGTGGTGGATGTCAACTTCATTTATTCCCCAGACATCGAACCTATGAGTCCAATATGGGATGAGGAGCAGGAGCCAACCCCTATGACAGAACAAATGCAAATTGACCCACAGAACACGGTTGAGAAGCAAACTCAACGCAAGAAAATAATTCATCCCACAGAGGAATCAGATGAGGAAAGAACCAATTCTGATGAGCAGAGAGCTCAACCTGGCGTAGAGTAACCGCAAAAGGAGAAAATACTAGTAGAGGAAATCAAAATGCAATAGGATTCTGGCGGAGAGGAGGAGGAGGAACAGAAAATGTATCAGGAAGCAGGGCCCTCAAGTGCGCTAGAAAAGGGGAAAGGAAAACAACAGGTCTAGAGATCCTCACGCAAGAAACCAAAGGTAACCATTGTGTTATCGTGCATACCTGCAGGAGTAAAGGTTGTCGCAGATTTACTTGGATGCGTAGATAAACTACGTTATTTGAACCATGATGTAAAGGAAACAGATAAATTCCCATAGTTTTTTTAGCAGATGTACTTGGAAATCAAAGGGGTCAGCGCAACAGGAGTACCCATAATGGAACATAAGCAGTGGATACAAGGGTTATACAATACATGAATAATGAACCTGTTAGAGATCTCGCACTTTGGTAGGGGAAAGTATGTAAATAAATACATCAATAAATTACTGGCAGACATGCATAGAGGTATTTTGTGGTTGGATACACAAGTTTCCATCGATGTCAACTTGATAGCCAAGATAACAGATCTACCAACCAACGGTGAGAAACCTGTGCAGTACCTTGATGAAAAGACCAAGGAGAAATCCTTGGTAGAAGAGATGAAGTAGACCTATGGTATAGAGAGAGGATCTAGGGGGATTATTATCAACAGGATAAGTGAACAAGCAACACGGCTAGAAACCAAACTAATGGCCTATAAATTACTCGGGAAGTGTTGCAAGGAGGAAGTGTCAGCATGCTTAATAGCAGCAGTCGCGCAATGCACAAAGGGAACTACATTAAGTTGCATCCCATACTTGTTAAATCTATTTTTAAATGATTTAAAAGACACCCAAGACGTAGGTACAGAGTTTCATTACTTGTGGCCATTATATAGATTACATTAGTAGGTTGGAAGCACCCCAAATAAACCATTTTCTGACAGAGAACTCGAAGGTGTCGCACAGCACAGTATGAATCATTGTGGCACACAACTGTCGAAAAATAAATAAAGACAAATGCCAGCATCTTCATGACATACCTTGAATAAATCCAAGAAAAGGTGGCAGAAACATGGAGGATCCCACCAGAGGTGGTGGAGTAAAAAACGATAGCAAATTTTAAAGCATTGAGGCATAATATGTGGATCTAGGCCAAAATGGATCAAGAGAAGGAGTGGTTGCAGATGAGATATTGTGTCACGATAGAAGAAGTACAATGGGCAATGAAAGACTAGCAAGAAGAATGGAAGGTTCTAGTGAAACAACCAAAGGACAAGCATCCAGCAAAGGACAAGCAACCAGCAAAGAACAGACACCTAGCAGAAGCTACGATATGAAAAAAATAGCCACAGACCAATACAAATTCAATCTATGTGATAGCATATATATCAGTGAGATCCCTAGCATGATGTCCAAACTAGAATCTTCCAAATACTCATACAATATCCATCGCAACCTGGGTAAGGCACGTAATAGAGGTGCATTCCCAGGGTCTTCATCCTAATCCCAATGTGGTACGATTATATCCAAGTGAATAGATGTGTTTATTTCAAACATGGTAGAAATCACTTGATTACTGGTCATTAATGTAGATTGTTAACAAGTGTGAGGGAAATCATGGAATCATTCAATCAGAGGCCAATGATGTAAACCTATTTTCGAAAGTAAGGAGACTTGTCATTGAGGAATGCAGGTTCCAAGCTACTAACTAGTTTCTAATCCTAATTCTCAGATAATGTGTTGGAGTTGACAGGAACAGAATCGTCGGAGGAGGGCCATGATGTTTTCCCCATCATCAACATAAAACTAACACATGAAAGTGATGTGATGTGATAGATCAAATGAGTATGTACTGACACGAGGATGAAAGTTGGTAATACTGTAAAGTGGTTGGTTTGAAGTGAAAATTCCCTTGAACATTGTGGGGCATGACAAATGACTTGGCAACATTGACTCGAGTGAGAGATAGACCAAAACATAGTGCAACGATCACTGGGGCACTCTTTGGGTGAGTCGAATGAGTATGAGAACTCATAGGACTGGTATGACTCAGAGACAAGTAGATTACCCAACTATAATATGAGATGCAAATAGATGCCATGTTCAAGGGCGACAACAAATGAATACCATAAATATTATCATAAACTTGACCCACTTCCTTCAATTTTTCCCCCGACATGAATGTCGAGTACCTCTTTGTTTTTTAATGATCTTGAAGAGGATAACAAATTCTTAGTATAGCTCATCTTTGATGAGCCCCTCATCACATGTTGAATGAACCTTAGGAAGGATGGGTTTGGTCCCATATGGATCCTTCAATTCATGATTTAATGAGTCTGAAGAACGTAAACTTAGTGGTATTTTCATGTTTAGAGAGTCTGAAAAGATATTAAAGACGAATCCAAGGGTATTTTTTTTAGTAAATTTAGTCCTTCAAGCCCAAAAAAGTGTAAAACAATATAAGGGAGAACTCCCCTAGTCAAGGTTGACTAGAGTATTCATTTTTTGTAATTATTCCATCCGGTCCGAAAAAGGGTTAAACTTACACCGAGTAAATTCCCTTTCAAATCCTTTTAACAAGTGTGAAAGGAAACAAGCTCAATCGGCAATCTTTTCATGTTTAGGGAGTTTGAAAAAAGCTTAAAGGAGACTCCAAAGAGTTCATTTTCATATAGTTTTTGCGGGCCCAAAAACGTGATAAAAATATGATATCTTGTACTAACATAGTTACAAACTTAACGAGAACTCTGCAGAGTTATCGTTTTTGTGGGGGTCGATGTTTTTACCCTGTTTTTTTAAATGGTGCTACTAGTAGCACCCCCCCCCCCCTCCATTTTTAGGTGGTTTTCGATATTTAAAAATTTTTGATCCACAATGTTTCCACATTATTTTTTAAATGCTTGTTTTTCATCTATTTTCAAATTTTTCAAATTTTTTTTTTATTCAACAGTGTTTTTAGTCATTTTTTCATGCTTCTTTCAATCATAAAAATATTTTTTACTGTTCACTTTTTTGAAGTTACGATTTTTCATATAATTTTGTCTCCTTAACTAATTTATTGTTCCATACTTTTTAAATATAGTGGAAAATATAATTTTTAACACATTGTTTACCTTTACTTCGATACATAGAAAACAATTGTAGTTAAATAACACTATTTTTTAATATTTAGCAAAAAAATACACATTTTATAGCCATATATAATTAAAAAACGTATACATTTTGGTACATATCCTTAAAATAGCATGTCAAATAAAGCATTTTATGGACATAATTGAACAAAAAAAGTCGGAATTTTATAAAAAAAAATTATCATTTTCTTTCATATTTTATACATTTGAAGTAACAAAAGACAACATTTAATTAAAAAAATTCAATGTATAGTGATTCACATACAAATAAAATGAAAAAGGAAACAATACAAAGATTCATCACAAAACAACAATAGATACATCTTTATTCTTATTTTAAAATCTGAAAGTCAAAACATTACAGTTATAGCTCATCAAAATTTTGCAAAATTGAGCATCGTCTTCAAGGGCATCTTAAAACTAATCAACAATATCATATATCCCAAATTCATCATTCTCAATAGACACATTATCATCTTCTTCGACGTCATTTTTTGCTTCCATTGTGTCATTTTGTTCTTCCATTGGCTCTTTGATATCCACAAGTTCTCCAAAGTGATCATTTACAATCATTCCTCCTAATGGTACTTGAGGTTCCTTTGACAATTTTTCCACCTTTGATTCACTAAAATCTCCTTTCCTCAAGCAAACTTCTTGCATTTCATCTAGAAGAGCTGGAATATCATTAATTATTTGTTGAATAAAATTGCATTGCATTGGGTCACTTTCAATGGCTATGCAATTCCTTCCTTTTTGTAAGCAACACGCTAATGTTGCACCTAATCAACAAATACAAAATAAATAATGAAGTTAGATACTGTAAAAAGACACAAATTAAAAATAATATAAGATTGAAGTATGATTTCATAAATATTAGATCATAATTCTTACCTAAACCCGAGAACAAATCCAAAACCCAATCTCCTTCATTTGAAAATGTATCTATAAGATAATTAATTAATGCTTGTAGTTTTTGATAAATGTTAACAATCTCTCCTTTCAAATATTTTTCCTCATATGTTATTTTTCTAACCGCAGCATTGTATACCAATATATTAATAGGAGTCTCTCCATCCATTGCATTGACAAGAATAGAATTATAAGAATCATCTTTTGTCCAGGTTGCAAGATATATATTCTCAAAATCATGTTTAAATGATTCTCTATTGGAGCTCTGAATATTAGGCTTGTGCTTGTAACATAAATAAGTGCAAATTCAATTAACTTGTGAATTAATAAAATTGTTTTCTAATATTAATTGTTAAACATACACTTTCAATATCTTACCAAATAAACTACATCCTTGTCTTTTCTTTCCCCTTGAAGCTTGATTGTACTAATCCTTGTTGTGTCTCTGAATGAAATACTAGAAATCTATAAAATGATGATGTTGTAACTTTTGTAAATCCCATAACCACTTTATTGAAAGCTTGGTAAGTATAAGGCTCAGTATCATATCCAATGTCTTAGATATTATAACCATGAGGGATATCCGCAATAACTAGGGAGTATCATTTTTTAGGAACAATATTTGCAAGTTGTTCACAATCACCTAATATCACTTTATATTGAATAGTGTCGAGCCCATTTCAAATGTAGTGATCAAGGGTGTCATCAAGTTGAACATTTTGAACATGTCTCCTTATTTCTCTTTCAAACTTGGTTTTTTGAATAAAACTTTTGAAAGTTTCAGGTACTCCATCTGCATTCTTCTTTGGAATCTTTAATGAAACAAACAAACATATAGTTATATATCTATAACTATTAAAATAGAAATAGATTAAATTACAAATGAATAATATGAATGTAATAAATCAACATACATTTTTGAATGCAACAAAAAATCGTTTCAATACTGTTGTAGAGCTTAAATCTGGATAGTTGAGTTTAACATCATCCCAACTTTCTTCATTCAACATCTTGACCATTTCCTCTTGTATTCTCATATACACCTTGTGACTAAATAATAATAA
>ML782425.1:448373-459237 GCA_009831015.1 Picea engelmannii
CTATCAGTATCCATACCCTATTTTCCTCCCTCCACCCATGAGTGGATTCTCGTTGGCACCCATGATGCACTTGGATGTTCAACCAAGTTATAGTACCCCCTTTATCTCAGCTTACACCCTAAGAACTAGTGAAAGCATTGTGCCTTCCTATGCACCCTATTGGTCATTACCAAAAAATAATTTGTATTTCCCATTTCCTGGTCCCCCACATCCCATTGCTCCTCCACAAGGACAACCACACGTTGGGGTTAACTTTGTTCATCCCACTCCCATTCAACAATTTCAAAATTTTGAACAATTGAATACGGAAAATCTAGCCCATCAATCAAATAATTCCAAAAAGAAAGGAAAAACTGAAACAATAATAACCCAAGACCAGAGGGAAATAACCCCCAACAAAACCAACCTATTGGGGGAAACCAGAACCAGGGTAACCACTACCCCCAAGGGGGAAATAACAACAAATGCCAAGGGAGGAACAACAACAACAATCTATGGATGAACTTCCCTTGTGCTCTTTGCGGTGAGCATGGACATTATACTCACCATTTCCCCCAAATCACTGACTTCAAATGGATGAAAGATTCCATGAATGTGCCGCGTCCTCTAGCGTCGCCTGCCCCTCAGCAGGCCCCACAATAGTATTTGCAATAACCACCCCCGGCTATGTTGCAAAACCCTATTCCACACCAAGGTGTGATGAATACCCAGCAGGAGATCCATCCTTCCCCACCATAGATGGGATAGTATCAAAACCCTGGGAATCCAGTGGATCGCAATATCCTCCTCATTAGCGAAGAAGAAATTCTTCTACAAATGCGCAATCGTCAATACAGCGCACCCCCTAAATCCACTCCCACCACTTCGGAAGCAACTCCCACTCCAACCAAACAACCTTTGATGATTCCATGCCCTAACACTGAACCACCCATTTGTATTCCTCGCATCCCATTATGACGGAATGTCAACAACCCTCAGGCCAAGGCGGCACACAATTACAGTCTGGTTGATGACTTGGTGCAATATCATGCAGCCATGTTGGTATTGGAGGTCCTCTAAACCTATCCCACTCAATGGAAATCATTTCTTTCTGCCTTAGGGGAAGTCGACCCTATTGATACTAGACTCATCACATTTGATCTAGATTGTGGGGAACCCCATCTCCCCACTTTGGTAGCTTTCCAGATACCAGTCAAAATTCAGAACATCATAGTTCATTGATGTATCATTGATGAAGGTGCATCCACATGCATCATGTCAAAAATAGTATGGCAGAAACTTGGCTCCCCTGAGCTAATACCATCCGCCATCACTTTAAGAGCTTATGATGGATGACCATCCTCTCCTGAAGGGCTCTTTCAAAATGTCCCTGTTGAACTCGGGGGAAAAACCATTCTTATTGACATTGAGGTTATCAATGCCCCGCTTGATCACAATATATTTTTTGGGCGTAGCTACATGTACGCTATAAAGGTTGTGGCCTCTTTTGTGTTTCGAACTATGATGTTCCCCCACAATGGGAAGATCATCACCATTAACCAAGTCTCACATTATGAACCTAACCACTCCTCCAACATTGATAACATTTTACCTCTTGTCTGCACCAGTTCTGATGCATATCCACTCATGGATATGGGCCCAGGCATTTTCAAGGACCCATATTTGTTGGGGGCATATCATGGAGCACCACCTCTCATACACCCCTCAGCACAAGTGTGTTTCATATCTTCCAATGGAAATAACAATGGAGATACCATTCCTCCCACAGAGGCTTCTCCACTCCTTGACGTCCCACTAGTGGAAGAAATCCTCCCTCATAAACCCCATGAGAACCCTACAACACCACTTATCCCTAATTTCACCCTCCCCCAGGGTCAAATCCCAGTTTGGGAGACAATCCCCCAGGCCCTTACTCAAATTCCCTTCTTCTACCCCCCACCCGAAGTACATCTATTGTATTGATCTTACATTTCTCATAAACAAAAAGGTCATATCTTTGCTTGTGCTTCTACATCTTGAATATATTGTGATCTTCATGTGTTGATGAATCTTGTATGCACTTAATAACTCAATAAATACCTGCACATCAATAGATCAGTAGTAGTTAGTGATTCCAAGAAATAATTTGGCTTGGGATCATTACAGTGGTATCAGAGCTTCGATCCTCCAAACCTGTGGAAGGATCGGCGCATGCAAAGGTATAGCGATAACTTTATGGGTCGGAGGAAGAAACCCAGCAGTGAAAAAGAGGTCGAGATGGAAGGATCCGTAGATGACCATGAAGTTGTAGACTTGACTCTCGTAGCAGTGAAATTTAACAAGTTCCAGCAATCCGTCAACCGCACAGAAAGCACCTTGGTCCGATATTTGGACGAATACCATGAAACCAACAGAAAGGGACAGGTTAAGCTTTCTGAAACATTGAAGAAATTTGACGAGAACCTGCAGATAATGAACATGAACCAATCCAAGCTAACTGCATTTCTAATGGAAATGGAACATAAGGGGAAAGACCATGATACTTATGGGAATAAGGAGGTTGTTGGATCCAATGGGATCCATGAGGAGATCAGACATAATCCGGAGAAAGCTTCCAGATCCGAGGGGAGTTTGGAAGGAGACACGCTCCAGGGTCAAATGGGTAGCAGGATCAATTCGAGGAGATATATACCCACATTCACAGATGAACAGCTTGGCTAACATATGAGTGGCAGAGCCAACCCAAGACCGTATATACCCACATTCACAAATGAGCTAGGGCAATAGGAATTGGTTGAATATTTTGTGGGACAATTGGCGAGGAGTACCAATGAATACTACAGTTTGGATATGAAGATCCAAAAACAGATGTCCCTAGACCATTATTGTCAACTCAAATTCAGAAATCAACCTAGGACGAACAACAGGGGTAGATTTGAGTTTGAACGAAGAGCGGGAAAAATAGAAATTCCATACTTTGATGGTACGACCAAGATGACAGCTCAATCTTGGGTACAAAAGTTGGATACTTACCTGCAACTCAACCCCATGAGGGAGATGGAGGCCATCAAATTCACCACTATGTATGTGGATGGCAAGGCTCATGATTGGTGGTATCATGGACTCACCACACTCGACCACAATCAGATTGTATCCTATATACATTTCACTCAGAGGCTCATTGATAGATTTGACCAAGGATATCCTGAGCTACATTTTCGAGAGCTTACCCAACTCAAACAAACAAGTACGATTGAAGTGTATATTGATGAATTTCAGAGATTGGCAGTTATGGTACAAGATATGTCCCCAACAAGGCTCATGATGCTTTTCACAGAAGGGTTGGGTAAAGGACTTTAAACCCCACAACCTACAGGAGGCCATTTGGAAGGCGAGGGATTTGGGGCTAGCTGCGAAGCATAGATTCATACCCAGACCACCTCTTAACAATGGAGGAAGGGATCAAAGACCTCCAATGAATCAGGGGGGACGTGACCCAAAGGGATTTGACAGGGGTCATGGTAGGATAGATGACAACACCAAAAGGGAACTGAGGAGAAATAAACTCTACTTCACTTGTAAAGAACCTTGGAATCCATCACATAAGTGCATGGGACGTGGCCACTATATAGAAGTTACCTCAGACAATGAAGAGGAGGAAGAGTATGGTCAGATACAAAACATTGAGGCTGAAACTACAGAGACAGGAGAAGAGGAGGTTCCAAAACTTGATTGTGTGGATGGAGAGAAGACTACCTTGGCATCTATCAGTGGGGTACCCAAGTTCAACACCTTCAGGATGAGAGGGGTCTTGCAGGGACATAGAGTCTCGATTCTGATTGATGGAGGAGCTTCCCACAATTTCATTGATGTGGCATTACTAAAGAGGAGGCACATACCTACAGTAGAGTTTGAAGGGTTCAAAGTAGAGGTAGCAGGCGGGATTACTATGCCCTGTGACAGATACATACCAGGTATGAAACTCACCTTAGGAAGGCATGAGTTAGTTCAGGATGTGTATGTGATGGATCTTCCCGATACCAACATCATCCTAGGGGTGTAGTGGCTCATCACTTTAGGTCCCATCACCACCAATTACAAGACCATGGAAATGTCCTTTGTAGAGGAAGGAGGATGAAAGGATGTGCTCAAAGGCATGACAGGTAACTCCTCCATAGTGGTCATGGCCAAGAGGATGGAAGCCATATTCAGAAGGGAAGAAATTGTATACGTGGCAGAATGTAAAGTCTCAACATGGGTGGACGAGAAGGGAAAGGTGCATTATGCTCCAGAGATTAAAAAGATCCTTGACAGACACCACAAGATGTTTGGGCTGATTCCTCCAGGCGTGCCCCCAGACAGGGGGTTCGAACACATCATTGAGCTAGAAGTAGGGGATAAACCAGTTATCACCACACCCTATAGGCATCCCAAGAAGTATAAATATGAGATAGAGAAGGCCATCAAAGAGCTTCTAGACATGGGACACATCAAGCCAAGTTCAAGCCCGTTCGCTTCTTCAGTAGTCTTGGTTAAGAAAAAGGACGGAACGATGAGAATGTGCATTGAATTCCAGGCTTTGAATAAAAAGACGATCAAAAACAGGTACCCCATACCCAGGATTGATGAGTTGCTAGATGAACTGCATGGAGCTATCTATTTCACAAAAATTGATCTTCGTTCAGGCTACCATCAAATCAAGATGAGGGAGGAGGACATCTCAAAAACAGCCTTTAGGTGTCACTACAACCATTATGAGTTTTTGGTAATGCCCTTTGGGTTAACCAATGCCCCAGCCACATTATAGTCATGCATGAACCATGTGTTCAACAAACAGCTGAGGAAACACTTGTTGGTATTCTTTGATGACTTACTCATTTACAGCAAAACCTGGGAGGAACACCTTCGACATGTGGACCAAATCCTGTCAATCATGGAAGAACAATCACTATATGCCAAGGAATCCAAGTGTGAGTTTTGGATGACAGAGGTACTCTACTTGGGACACATCATAGGGGAAAAAGGAGTACAGGTACACCAGAAGAAAATAATAGCCATTAGGGAATGGCCTACTCCGAAGACACTCACGGAACTGAGGGGATTCCTGGGCCTATGCACTTACTACAAGAAATTTGTTAAAGGGTTATCTCAACTATGCACACCCTTGACTAACCTGACCAAAAAGGAGTCCTTCAAATGGAGTGACAAGGCCCAAGCCATGATGGAGAAAATGAAAGAAGTCATGAGTACTTGTCCAGTTCTAGCTCTCCCAGATTTTCGCATACCCTTCACCTTGGAGTGTGATGCATCGGGGGAAGGTATAGGGGCCATGTTGATGCAGAATAGGCACCCCATTGCCTATGAAAGTCAGAAACTCAGGGGTCCTGAACTACTTTACATCATTTATGATAAAGAAATGTTGGCTATCATGCATGCACTAGCCAAGTTTAGGCAATATTTGGTAGGTGCAAGGTTTGTGGTCAAATCAGACCATAACAGTCTTAAATATCTACTGGAGCAGAAGGATTTGAATGAAAGACAGTAGAAATGGGTAAGCAAAATACAAGCCTATGACTTCGACATTGAATTTGTCAAGGGGAAGAACAACGCAGTAGTCGATGCATTATCCAAGTGGCCATCCATTTTTGCCATGTCCGGTACGTCAGTTGACTGGAAGGATCACTTGATAGTGGAATATGCAAAGGATCAGTTCACTTGTCAACTATTGGACGGACAAATACAGGACGACAACTTCAAGGTCATAAAGGACCTCATCTATTACAAAGGTCGAATCTTCTTAGTTCCTGGATCAGCTCTCAAAGCTAAGATCTTGCATGCGTGTCATAACTCACCAGTAGCAGGACATCAGGGCATCAATAAGACATACAAGCAAGTGAGAGAGAGGTTTTCATGGAAAGGCCTCAAGGAGGATGTGATTAAAGAGTGCACCACATGCCAAGAAAACAAGGATGAGCACATGCACCCTGCAGGACTGTTGCAACCCCTACCCATTCCAAAACACAAGTGGAAAAGTATATCCATGGATTTCATCACTGGTTTGCCCCGAGCACAGGGGAAGGATTGAATTTTTGTGGTGGTAGACAGGTTGACGAAGTTTGCACACTTATTTTCCATAGCCACAGACTTCGGCGCAGCACAGGTGGCCGAATTATTTTTCAGAGAGGTGTTCAGACTACACGGCCTACCCAAGACCATTATCAATGACAGGGAGAGCAGATTCATGAGTACATTTTGGCAAGAGTTGTTCATATTAGTAGGTACGGCATTGACTCCTAGTACTAGTTATCATCCTCAGATGGATGGTCAGACTGAAATAGTCAACAAATGGGTGGAAGGCTACCTTAGAAATTATGTAGCAAGACAACAAAAAGCATGGGTCAGATGGTTGCACTTGGGATAATATTGCTTAAACACCACCCATCATGTATCCATAGGCATGACACCCTTCAGGGATTTATATAGCTATGATCCCCTTTCCTTTGTGGAGATTTCCTTTGGGGATAGCAGGGCACCCATGGTGCAGGATTAGGTACAACAGAGCCAAGACATTCTCAGGGAATTGAAGGATCATCTACAGAGGGCACAAAACCAGCAGAAGGTCCAAGCAGACAAGCACAGAGTTGACCAAAATTTTGAGGTTGGCGATTTAGTCTACTTGAGGCTGCAACCATACAGGTAGGATTCCATTAAAAGAAGCGGAGCGAAGAAACTACAGCCACGTTTCTTTGGACCCTACAGAGTCGCCAGGAAGATAGGGGTCGTAGCTTACGAGCTAGAGCTTCCACAGGGTAGCAGAATTCACAACATTTTTCATGTCTCATGCCTTAAGAAATCCCTCAGTCAACACATCATGCCTATTGAGGTATTACCCCCCATGGATGAGGAGGGAGAGCTGGTTTTGATTCCGGAGGAGGTACTAGAAATATGAGAGAAGAGGCTCAAAAAACAAAGCATCAAGGAGTACCTGATCAAGTAGAAATATTTACCCATTGAGTATGCCACTTGGGGGCAGGAACATGTGGTAAGATAAGCAGGTTTGGAATTTCTTGAGGACAAGCAATTTCAACCAGGGAAGACTGTAATGTCCCCCACCTCTTAGAGAGGTGATATGGAGACTCAGTGGCCTGGGCACCCCCACTAGGTCATAGTCTTACACTGAAGGGGGAAGTCAAGGAGGCTAAAGTTATATTTTTAAGTTGACTTAAGAAAGGAAAATAGATTAAGGGTAAAAGATAACTCAACAGAAGAACAAAAGATTAAACTTGGGAGTTAACCTAACTCAAAAGAGAATTAGAAGGAAAAAGTATAAGTAAGAGGTTGGGGTGCACCTATTAGGCATTCTGGTTTTGGATTAGCATTTGTTATTTCTCTTGAGCATTCAGTTTGGGGGTTTTGTTGTACAAACCCTTGTGAGAAACTCAGTGGTGAAATATCCACTCACCTTGTTCCACAGCTTGGTCTCGGGGATGAAAGACTCCTCCACACCATTCTAGTCTCGGCCCATCTCCATCTAGTGCTTCAGAAGGTAGCAAGCCGTACTAATCTTGTGTTTCTAGCAAGGGCGCACCATCATCTAGAGGTTCGATCCAGCTTATCCTGAGGGCCTGGGACCATTCCGACAATTGGGTTTTGTTTGTAGGGGCAGGACCATCAGTTTGAGGGATTTTCTGGAAGGTTATCATCATTCTACATTTGTCTCCAGATTGGGACGTCTTGGAGCCATAGGGGACGTCCTGTGATTCAGTAAAACTCAGATCTAGGGAGATCTGCTTGAGATCTAAGTCTGAAACTTCTCCCATTGGATTTTCATATCCCAATCTATATTCTTGGAGAGTTTCAGAGCATTTGGAGGCCTCCTTCATCAGGGCCGAACCATCTAGGGTTCCAGTCATCCAGTGGGGTGCACCATTTAGTGGAGGAATTCAGATCTACAAGATTTGAGAGTGGATTTGGGAATTTGGACATCTGGGTTGTCCTTACAGTTGCCCGATCTATCATTTGGCATATTTCTCGGGATGATTGGACACTTTTGGTAGAAGGGCCAAATTATTGAGGGTTTCATCATTCTAGTAGGGTGTGGCACTTTCCAGCCTGGAGGTTGAGCATTAGTACGGCTCAGATCTACTTGATTCAGTCTTCATTGTATATCCAACCTTTGGAGGCTTATTTTGTATTTTAGGGAGCATTTTGTAGTAGCTCATATCTATTGCTTGTACGGCCATCTGAGATTTATGCCAGATCGGCCATCTATTGTATTGATCTTACATTGCTCAAAAAAAAAAAGGTCAGATCTTTGCTTGTGCTTCTACATCTTGAATATATTGTGATCTTCATGTGTTGATGAATCTTGTATGCACTTAATAACTCAATAAATACCTGCACATCAATAGATCAGTAGTAGTTAGTGATTCCAAGAAAGAATTTGGCTTGGGATCATTACACCCTCCCTCCCCAAATAGAGGGAATCATGATGCAGATTCCAGTAATAGCTCCAACCACACCACCCTCACCCCCACTTGCCAGCACCACTACGATGGCTGGGGATAGACGAAAGAAGAAAGAGACCATTGCTCCACCTCCTCCCCAAGTTCAACCCTCATTGTGCACTATGTAGGAGAGAAGGACACCCCACAAATAGATGTTCCTCTCTCCCCAAGTTATGCAATTTGATCCAACTCCCTCAAGAAACCACCTCACTCATCACTTCACCAAACACACCTAGTACTACCATCGTGTCCCCTACTACAAGAAGCAAAGGGATGTGAACCAAATTTCCATGTGCCATCTATTCAGAGTATGGCCACTACACTGACCATTGCCCTGCGCTACCTCAGTTTCGGAATACGCTAATGGAAGTACGCCAAAACTTTTGTTGGGCTCTGGATTTGATACATTTTATTGCAGATTCTTGGTTTCTTTCATGATTGGGTTGCTAAGGTTTTCATACTTATGAAGTCTTCTTCTTATGAATTCTTGCAAAACCTCACTCATATGCTGTGGCACTCTTCTTGTTATCATTGCAACACTATTACAAGAAAATGCATCCATTTTGCTAACAATGGAATGGCAGATAATGATGAAGGATTTGTGCATTGGTTAAGCTATTTGTTTTCCTGGGTTCTGGACGTGGCCATAAAGAGTTTAAATGATGAGCGCCATTCCTGGGATATTTGTCTCTTTAACATAATGATTGATACTGAACAGAACTTACCAGTACCTTCTACCAGCTCACACCCATTAAAGATATCAATGAAGCTGCTAAATTTACCCAGCTCTTAGAAGGTTTGGAAGGTTTGATAGGGAAATTTATGTTGAAGTTTCCAATGAAGTGGGACGATTGGAAATCCTTCATATCCATACAAAAGAATATGAGTATTCTAAAGATGTTGAATGAATTGTTGAAATCCTCAATTCTATGTTTACTACCAATGGGCACTTCCAGACTACGTTGAGCTCTAGTAACCCTATCTGCCCTGCGTGAAACTATTGCCGAGGTGCCCAATGTTTCTTGGGAAGACTTTGTCGAGGTGCCCAATGCTTCTTGGGAGGACATTGGCGGTTTGGAAAACGTCAACAGAGTTATTATTGCCACGCATGTTTTGTATTTCCTTCGTGTCATGAGGTTAGGGCATCGGTTGCAAACTTAATGGAATCGTCTATCTTAAGGGGCGAATAAGCATACGGTTGCACATATAATCGTGCTTATCAAGAGACACGGGAAAAGGCAATCCTGAAATCGATTGGGTATGTAAAAACGTGTCTCATTCTCCGGGATACTCTAAAACCCGTTTTGTAACTCCTTGTCTATCTAGGGCGCAAAGCCATGCATGGTAACGAATATGAAACGTTATGTAAAGGGTTGTTATGCTTGAGAAAGGGGAGGAGGATGGAGAGAGCATAGATTAGAGAGAGGAATAGAATGGAGGTCGAATGCCCACGCACTTGTAGTTGTTCTTTTCAATAAAGTAATTCAGAGTTTCAGTGATACGATTCCTGTTATTTCCATTTTTCTTTTGTTGTAGGTTATTCATTTTCAGTATGCGTTGATTGAAAGAACGGCCTGTTGACAGAGAAGGCAGGGCCCTCTTCTATGGAAACAGAGTTGTGTATATATGGCATTTACAGTAGACTCCAGATTCGATTCTAATCTACATTGCAGTTTTCTCTTTGATTTCATAGAACAGAAATAGCATTCTATTTGATTGCAACAGAGGGTTTAGCATTATCTTTTCAGCCATTGATTTCATTTCTTCAGTTTTCACATTTAGACTGCTTAACATTCAGGAACTAGTTTGGATATCTCATGAGATAGAGAAGTTTCTTTTGATTACCGTAGAGGGTTTATCTTTTACATGCATATACAGAACAGTACTGGTTAGTACAGAGTAGTGCAAACGAGTGCAGAACAGAGTAGAGTACAGTAGCTTCTTCCAGCGAGTTTCTTTTAGCAGTTCAGAGATTAGTTTGGCATCCTTTAAACCCCCTCTTCAGCCCTGCATTTCCTATGCTGGTTCCTCTAAGTCTACCTTCCCGGGTTGACAATTAAATGTTGATTCATATGGTATATCTGCAGCTCGACATTTTTGGCGTCGTTGCCGGGGAGGTACTAAAAAGGATTGGAGAGTGGGCTCTGAAGTTTTTCCAAATAGATTTGATTCAGCAATTGAGTTCATCAGTATAAGAGGGTGTGCATTTGATTCAGTAGAAGTAATCTTCATTTAAGAACAGAGTGCCTTTCTTTTCAGCAAATGCCATTTCCTTTCAGCAGAGTTTTTGTTGCTTTCAGTTTACATAGAGCAAGTGTGTTTTCATTCTCAGTAGAAGGATATTTCATTTAGCAAGTATGCAGATTTCGTTTCAAGCA
>ML782425.1:464518-481409 GCA_009831015.1 Picea engelmannii
AAAGATGTTGAATGAATTGCTGAAATCCTCAATTCTATGTTTACTACCAATGGGCACTTCCAGACTACGTTGAGCTCCAGTAACCCTATCTTCCCTGCGTGAAACTATTGCCGAGGTGCCCAATGTTTCTTGGGAGGACTTTGTCGAGGTTCCCAATGCTTCTTGGGAGGACATTGGCGGTTTGGAAAACGTCAACAGAGTTATTATTGCCACGCGTGTTTTGTATTGCCTTCTTGTCATGAGGTTAGGGCATCGGTTGCAAACTTAATGGAATCGCCTATCTTAAGGGGTGAATAAGCATACGGTTGCACATATAATCATGCTTATCAAGAGACACGGGAAAAGGCAATCCTAAAATCGATTGGGTATGTAAAAACGTGTCTCATTCTCCGGGATACTCTAAAACCCGTTTTGTAACTCCTTGTCTATCTAGGGCGCAAAGCCATGCATGGTAACGGATCTGAAACGTTATGTAAAGGGTTGTTATGCTTGAGAAAGGGGAGGAGGATGGAGAGAGTATAGATTAGAGAGAGGAATAGAACGGAGGTCGAATGCCCACGCACTTGTAGTTATTCTTTTCAATAAAGTAATTCAGAGTTTCAGTGATACGATTCCTGTTATTTACATTTTGCTTTTGTTGTAGGTTATTCATTTTCAGTATGCGTTGATTGAAAGAATGGCCTGTTGACAGAGAAGGCAGGGCCCCCTTCTATGGAAACAGATTTGTGTATATATGGCATTTACAGTAGACTCCAGATTCGATTCTAATCTACATTGCAGTTTTCTCTTTGATTTCATAGAACAGAAATAGCATTCTATTTGATTGCAACAGAGGGTTTAGCATTATCTTTTCAGCCATTGATTTCATTTCTTCAGTTTTCACATTTAGACTGCTTAACATTCAAGAACTAGTTTGGATATCTCATGATATAGAGAAGTTTCTTTTGATTACCGTAGAGGTTTTATCTTTTACATGCATATACAGAACAGTACCGGTTAGTACAGAGTAGTGCAAACGAGTGCAGAACAGAGTAGAGTACAGTAGCTTCTTCCAGCAAGTTTCTTTTAGCAGTTCAGAGATTAGTTTGGCATCCTTTAAACCCCCTCTTCAGCCCTGCATTTCCTGTGTTGGTTCCTCTAAGTCTACCTTCCCGGGTTGACAATTAAATGTTGATTCATATGGTATATCTGCAGCTCGACAACTTTCAGCAAGACCCCTCTCCACCGATGTCATCAAGTACCCACGTCACTAACATCCATTATGTCACAAACTCAGTTAATGAACGAATGAGGTTCCATTTCTCTCTCTGTGAATCACTTGATCATTCCACATACCAATGTCCTACGATCATTGAATACAGGCATCATCAAATGGCCCTTATTCAAAATCCTTCAACTACCCCACTTCATGTGATGCAAGTGATTCCACCTATTTCTTCTCCAAACATTGTTCACATCACCTCCCCTTAACCTGAATCACTTCCCACCCCTCCATGGTTCATGGATAGACTCTCTGAGGATTTTCCCCCAAATCCCCCCAATTCTTCGGTTCATTTCCCCCAGGAAATCTTACCCCCGACCACAGTTTTTAACCCACAGTGTATGGACATTTGGTTTATGGCAAGCACGCCATCACACCATAGTTGTGATACCCCCTCTAAGTCTTCACCACCTGAAGACAATCACATAGTCATAGTCACCAATGTTACTTCCCCGGATCCCCTATATTCTTGCATTTTCCACTGCGATGGAGATATTCTAGAGGAACTAACTACACCCAATTTCCCATGGAATTCGCTCCATCATAGAGTTTTCTTTATCTCACACAAATCCTTTGACCCTCCTAGCCAAGCCTCCATATGTGCAATCGAAACCAAGGACTTTATTCCATACAGGCACATATAATGGTTCACCAACCCTATCCTTGCCCCCGATACTTTTGAAGAATGCAACATGGCCAATATTTCCCCCACTATCAAAATTGACATTTCCGTCAAACCAAGAATCATAGAAGAAATCATCATTGCACCACATGCTCCCCTGAGGAACTCACATCTTACAAAACTCTCTTTCAAGAATACTGGGATATTTTTGCCTGGTCATACACGGAGATGCCCGACCTCGATCCTTTTATCGTTGAACATCGCATTGACACATGGCCAGATATCACCCCTGTATGTCAAAAGAAACGCCCATTGCACCCATCCAAAGCAACGGTTATCAAAGCTGAAATTGACAAACTATGTGTTGCAGGGTTCATATACCCCATTGCATACACATCATGGGTTTCCAACCCCATCCCCATTAACAAAAAATAGGGCACTATTCATGTCTGCACCAACTTTCATGATCTCAATCACGCTTGTCCCAAAGAAAACTTCCCAACACATTTCATCGACCAAATTATCGATGATTGTGTCGGCCATGACGCCTTGTCCTTCATGGATGGGTTCTCTGGCTACAATCAAATCCAAATCCATCCAACATATCAATATAAGACTGTATTCACTACCCCATGGGGTACTTTTTCTTATCGTGTCATGCCTTTTAGACTCAAAAATGTAGGTGTGGCATTCCAATGGTCCATGATTTATGTTTTCCATGATCTCGCTCGCATCATCCTCGCTTACTTGGATAGATTCACTGCTCGATCCAAGAAATGCACCCAACATCTAGATGACTTACGGGTCGTCTTTCAACGATGTCAAAAACCCAAAATCCTCTTGAACCCCCTCAAGTGTGTATTCTACGTCACCGTCGGATGCCTCCTTGGTTTTATTGTCTCCCAACATGGCATCACTGTGGACCCCCTCAAGGTCCAAGCTATCACAAAAAATCCACCACCTTGAAATTTGTGCTAACTACAGAGCCTACAAGGAAAAGCCAACTTTATACGGTGCTTGTTGCACTTAGAGTCGTTGGATGAAGACCATCGATATTCATTACAGAACAATGAGGCAGCTAAGAAATGGTCGAAGGCCACCTTCGACTACCATGTCAACCTTCGTTCATTTAATGAAGGAGACCTCGTCCTAGCCTATAATATCACTCACGATACCCTCAATCATGGAAAATTTGAGTCATTATGGCATGGACCCTACATCATCCACCACTACCTCACTAAAGGCACATACATCATGGCCTCTCCAGAAGGCTATCCTCTCAAAGAACCCATCAACGGGTTGTACTTAAAGAAATTTTACGCTTGAACGTAGTCATTCTACACTAGGCTTTTTCATTTTTGTACACATTTGTAGATTTTTTAGTCTTCTTTTTTCCCTCCATGCCTTATGTCGGATCTACAATTTTTTTTATTAATAGATGTCTCCTCCATTAACCTACCACATCGTTTACCCTGATGGAACTAGTCACTCAACACAGAATCTCTCTTTGGCCACTTGGGCCCTCTATACCCCCTCACATGAACTGCTCCACTCCAGCAACATATGTTTGGACTTAGCAACCAACAACCAAGTAGAAAATGCAGCCATCATTGGTTTCCTCACAGAGGCCAATCATCACCACATTTGTCACCTTAGTGTCTTATTATATTCCCAGCTAGCTCAACAATGTATACCATGTATGTGATCCTTGCCTCTTTCACAAATACCTGCAAGTTAGATTCTTATCTCGACACTTTGATTCAATTACATTTACACATATTTCACAAAAATTCAATCAAATAACAGATAAAATGGCTAACCTAGTGTTATATTGGCATTTATTACATCAAGACACCTCCACGCATACATAAACCATCAGAAAAACATCTATCATGGCATATAGATTAGACTTCATAAAAACCATCACAAAACATCATCACAGGTGAACATCATGGAGATCCAAAATATATATATATATATATATATATATATATATATATATATATATATATATATATATATATCGACCAATGTGTCATCAATGTTTACAAAAAAGTACAACATGTACATCGTTCGTAGGTAGGTGAGACCCCTCATCCCTATAGGTACAAAATTGGTGTCACACTACCCTGTAAAAAATGGGCTCACGGGCCTATATAAATACAAAAAATATACAAAATAGCACCAATGGTGCCCCTAGAGCACCACCACCTAGTCCTCTATTTACAGGAGGTGCCTTGCTAGCTGGGGGTCCTCCAGGTCCAGGGGGAAGTTGCCAGTCATCGTTGTCGCCACCACAGCTTCTCTGCGGATCAGGGTCCGCAACTCTATAGGTCTACCCACATACTGCCCCAGGACTCTCTCATTCTAGATATGCGACCACATGCCCTGTATTACAACCTCCAACTGCCATCGAAAATCCTCCAAACCCCCATCGGCCTTTCCCTGAGGTGCATGCGATGGCCTTGCACCTGGATCATCAAATCTTCACCTCCTACTGACTCTTGCCTCATCTGCTAGCCTCGCACCAGCCTCGTCTCTCTGGCATCGCTCTCCAACCTGCGGTTCTACCCATGGCAGTATCATGGACCCTAACGAGCTAGTCCTACAATCAACTTCACCTCTCAACCTCGCAGCCCCACATCTACACAATGAATCACTGCAGCTCAATGCTCCACATAGAAATCAAATACTGCAGTAGGTACTCCTGCGCCAATATCAATGAGAAGTCGAAGAAATTTAGCATCCCATAAGCTTCCAAAGGTCCCCGAACACCCGACTCATCCCTCACTACCTTCCTGAGGTGCTCCCAGTCCCTCTCCCTCCAATGGATTGGCATCTTGAACTAATCACCTGCATTCACACAAAAAACACTCGATCGGCCATCACTATCCATAAACAAAAAACTTCAAACAATACAAGTTTTTCAAAAGTGCCCAGCTTTGCCTCATGTGCACGGTTGTCACCCCCCATAGGTGCGTACATATGCATGCCTATGCTTCAAAAAATTGTGCATCAATGCACATCTATCGAAGAAATAGATGTGCATCAATGTGCATTTGTCGCACCCACTGGTGTGCATTCATGTGCACTTGTTCGTTACACAGCTGACGCACAGTGTGCAGTTGTACTTCAAATAGTCACGCATCAAATGCGCATTTGTTTTCCTCACCCACACACCCCCATGCACGACTATCTTCAACACAGTCACGCACCTCGACGTGGGTATCCTTCGATCGCCTGCACATTTGGGAGCCCACCCTTACAGAAACCCCTAGTACGGCCATTCATATGACCCTGCCTAGAAACAAGAACCTATCTACTATGCAGGATGATGAGACCACTAACCTGGATATTGCAAATCCTGGATCGGTCGATTCAAACTCCCGTAATATCCAAATCTCCTCTAAAATCCTCTCGTCAACTCACTATGGCAGCAGGTACAAATGAGGTGGCATTGTGGGCTCCACAGCTATATATAGTCCCTTTTTCCAAACTTACATGCTCAATTACAGGAGCTCAGAGCATATGTTTTATCATCTATCTTCAGCCACAAGATCAGTGTCTCGCTGCCTACACAGTCACATTCCCTGGGCCACCATCCATACCCAACCCCGAGGGATCATTTTTCTCACATCATGATCAGGTACGCATGCTCACGTTCAAAATTATCAAATATTTGTTATATGTTCTTTATCTTCAGATATTGTTCACATCAGGTATTTGGTTTTCATGTGTGCAGGTACTTGGTCATCACACACTAGCGCAACCCATTCAGGTATATGATCGACACTGGCATATAATCATTCCCTCTCAATACCAATTGCATCTCCAAGACACACCCTCCGACATTTGCCTATAGATCCTCCCATTTGGCTCTACAGTATTGTTGGCCCTTGGTTATGGAAGGAAGCAAAGATCGAGGAAGAAAAGGTCAAATGTGAACTGCGCGGGAGACACAGTGATTGTCACTGGGTCAAAGTAAGCAAAAGAGTAGAAAAGTTGGAGCGAAGTATGGAAAATAAAGTCGTTGGATGAGGAGATCAAGGATGATAGATCAACAAGGAAGATGGAGCGAGGACAACTCAAAAAGCAGAGAAAGCCACCATTGGATGCTTTGGAGCACCGCACAAGAAGGAAGGAAAGACAGGTTGGTGAAGCTCTAAAAAGGCGGGTCAAGTTAACATAGGTTTTTAAACACCTAGGGTTTTGGGTAATTAGGGTTTTGACCTAAGGTTGTCGGTGAGGGACTATAATGTATAAATAGAGGTCAAGAGGACCTAGGTCGGGTCGGTACTAGTGTTGGGTATTGATAT
The DNA here is from genome assembly GCA_009831015.1 of Picea engelmannii. Classification (NCBI taxonomy): domain Eukaryota; kingdom Viridiplantae; phylum Streptophyta; class Pinopsida; order Pinales; family Pinaceae; genus Picea; species Picea engelmannii. The sequence continues at coordinate 470,718 of ML782425.1, forward strand.
TAATTGTTGTTGGTTGAGATATTATTGTACTGTGAGAGAGAGGAGTGTTAAGAGTGAGAGCCTTTTGGTATTGTAAGATCTTCAGTTGGGTGCGAAGATCAAGTCCTGTAGCTGGGTGCACAGGAAGGTGGGAGACAGAGAGAAGAAGGGAGAAGATCTACTGACTAAGAGCCCAGATCAGAACTGTAAGCTTTATCTTAATATATCATAAGCACAGTTCTGTGGACGTAGCTTTGGAGAGAGGGTGAACCACATATATTTTGTGTCATATGTATTATTGATGCATGGATCTCTGTCATTGTTATACTGTGATTTGCATTATTGTGATAGATCAGATTTATAGCTATGCAGAGTAGATCTAGCCGATGAGAGATATATGAATGTTGCATTATTGTTGTATTAGTTCCACTTGATATTCCCCTGGTTGTAGACATCTCTATCCTATAACCCCCCTCTTAGTTGCTTCGGGTGAGACTACATCTACTTCACAGGTGTTGCCAAAAGGGCCAGTAGCTAGGGCTTGTTGGTGCTCTCTTGGAGTGAACCCTAGGTCTGCCCTTGTGCCAAAAAATGGTTCTTTTGTCGAGACCAGAATATTTTTAAGGGAATTTCAAGGTGGTTCCCATTGAATAAAGAGATTCAAAAGTGGATAGAGGATCAAGAGAGGGACTTCGTTGAAGCCCAGAACAAGAACCCTAAACTGAGTATTGAATATTGGCTACAAAGATACATCTTCATCAAAATTCACAAGATCTTCTTTGGAGGAATCCACGAGGAGTTGTTTGAGTGGTTAGCTAGGTTAGCCAATACCCAGTTCAAGATCAAATCTAGACCTCTTGTGGTTTGGACACTGGCACTGATCCAGAAGGTCAAGAGAGTTGACAACGTTGTATCCAGAGAAATAGATCATTGGTTTGATTGTACCATTGGAGGGTATATCACTAAATTTTTCATTGATAGGGTAGAATCATATAGCCATGCCGAGAGATACTTTTTCAAATGACCTAGAGGAAAATTTATGCACTTTCGGAAGCTAAGAATCAAGATGTTGTTGCATGAAAAGAACATCTTGAAGATACAGTAGATTGGTTGGACATGAAAAGGTTAATGTTCAGAAACTCAGACAACGATAATGACATAGAAGATGGACATACACATAGTGGAAGAGTATTCAGAGGGGTTCACCTTGAGAACCTATTTAAGCAAAACTATGGAGAAGAGGGTTTCTACAGTGGAGAAAAGGCAGATCTAATCGATGAAGAACATTCATAACCCACTAGAACAGAAGAAGCAGAAGTTGAAGAACTTCTCCAAAGTGAGCCAAAAACCTCAAGAACTACGCAGATTACTGAAGTAAGTAACATTAACCCTCTTGTTGTTTCAATAGCACCAAGCATATAGAATATCTAGAACCACCAGAGTCTTCAAAGTGTTGTTACTAGGAACTCAGCCTATACTCAGACACAAAGCCTAGGGAAATCTATGGCAGATGAGATGAGGCTCCCTACCTTCAATGGAGATGGATCTAAGGATCCTGATCAACACCAGTTCCTGTGTGAGGCCATGTGGAATATTAAAAGTATTACCAACGAATCCATCAAGAGAACCCAGTTCAGCACTATGCTAAGGGACCGCGCGCTAAGTTGGTACATGAAACTTGTCCAAATACTGGTGTAGCCTAAGCCACTGAATGAGATCAAGAATGCATTGATTACAAAGTTTAAGAAACCTAATTCGAAGTCACAATGTATTACAAAGCTAAAAGAGATCAAACAAAAGGTAGCAGAACCTGTTTGGGAGTTCGACCAGAGATTCAAGACCCTAATGGGTCGATTAACTTTTCAAATCCCCGATGAAAAGAACAAAGAATGGTTCATCACAGCGTTGTTACCATAGATCAGAGTCCCTCTGATGTAGTAAAAGATTGAATCTTAGGAAAAATATTTGGAGATCGCCATGAAACTTGAATCAGCACCTATGGGAGAATCTAGCTCAGGCATGAGCAAGATCTTGAGCCAGCTGACTAGCTTGTCTCTGCAGGTCGAGAATATGAAGAAGGACAAGGGGAAGCAAAAAAGAGAAGATATGTGGTGTGTAAGATGTGGATATGAAGGTCATGATAAGGAACATTGTCCCTTATTTCATGAGTATTTGGCCTCAGGAGCGTCGAGCCCCTTGAAGCAAGTTAACCTGCCCTGGTGCGATGTATGCAGAAATAGGCATCACCCAAGTGAGTGCTATTACATGCAGAAGTATGTTCAGACACCCACAAACTTGTATTGCACATTTTGTAAATCAGTGGGGCATGATGATCGAGATTGAAGAGATTATGATCTCATGCATGAGAGGTCAAGGGACATATACAAGATTCAAGGCGAAGTACAGCAAGAAGGAAACACTCCACGGTACAACTCTCCAGGGAGAGGAAAATTCAATCCTCGCGGTGGATACAGAGGATGAGGATGAGGAGGAGGTATGGGCTGAGGCCAAGGACAAATAATCTATTATAATTGCGTGCAATCGGGACACTTGGAAAGGGATTGTCAGAATCCTTGCACAACCTGCAGTTATTGTAACTCTTTCGAGCATATCATAGAAGAATGCCCTGTGTTGCTGGATAAGCTTTAGGAAAGACGAGGACCCCAGCAGAACCCATAAGTGCAACTGATATATTCCAAACCACGCAGAATATACCCTAGATTCATTGTTATTACTCGAGGAGGTGTTGCTACAGGAGAATACAGAACAACCCAAAGAAATATTGCAGAAGAGTCAGGTATCAGGAAAGCTGTGGAGAAGACTCATGCTTTTGATGCAAGGAAAGAAAGACAAATCTTCAAGGAAGCAAGACAGGATTTCAAAGGGGACCAAGGATCCTCATCTAAAACATAACCAGAAATAAAAGAGTATGGAATGCCTCAGGCATTTGATCAATCGGCTTCACCAAAAGAAAGAAAAGAGGTAAGTAAACTCATCGAATTTTTGTACAATTGTCTTAAGTTAATTCAGGATGAGAATGTTGTGCAAGAGTTACAAAACCTAATCAGGCAATATGAGTTAGCAAAGATAGACCCCTTACTAAATAGGGAAGTACACCAGATTGGTAAGAAGATAAGAATAAACAAAGAATTACATTTGAATGCTCAAATAGGAGAGTATGATATAGATTATGTGGTCCTCGACTTAGGTTCGGAGGTCAATGTCATGACGAAGCAAACTTGGGCACTAATGGGAAAACTGAAGTTGATCTATTCTCTATCAGTATTAGAATGGATAATTAGCAAGTTGTTAGCCCATTTGGATGATTGGAGCATGTCTCTATGGACATCGACGGAGTTAGGACCTTTGTAGATTTTGAGGTAATTGAAATTGTTGATGATAGTTGCCCTTACCCTGCATTGCTAGGAATTGATTGGGCCTTCAACAATTCTACTGTTGTTGATTTAAAGAAAAGACGCATGACATTTGAAAGAGATATCCTTAGGTTCATTGCACCCTTATATCCAGATGAGGGTCTGCGATATACAAAGCCCATCAGAGAAGAAGACCATGCATATGAGCTAGAAAACATATATAAATTAACATCCAGACAGCATGATTATATCAACCCTACTGCCGATGGAAATCTAAGTTGGCAAAGTGATAGTGCATGTTCATCAAATTCAAAAGAAGCGCTGGAGAATTGGTAGAACTAGATGTATGAATTATCCACAAGGAGATGTGTGTGACTGACCAGAGAAGTTCGTTGGATTGTTACAACAATAAGTAACTTGCCTACCTTTGATGGTTTGAACCCTCTAGAAGCCTTCCTCTCAGATTTTGAAACAAGTGTACCAGCAAAATAGAGGTTGTTGGCTATGGATGAGGCCCTGAAAGCTACACCAGCAAGATGGTGGGGGATGCACAAAATCAATATTACAGACTGGACACAATGTCGAACCTTGATGACAGCGCGGTTCTGAGCACAAGTAGGAAGTTGTGAAGTGAGGTACACAAGTCAAAGCTACCCAAAGGACCATGTGAGAAGCTGTGAAGAACCTTGGAGTGACATTCCTCAAGAACAATGGGTACACAGATTCATTAACACCCTAGACACGACCCCTATTAACTGGTACCTTCAATCGGAGTTGTGCCTCATCACTGCAGATTGGGAAGGTATGCTTCAGAATTTTGTAACCACCTTTTTGTTTGGAAGTGAATTTCCTTCAATAGATCAAGCACTACAGATTGTGAGGAAAAAATTATTTAAGGAGGCATCTAGCCTCCCCTTGGAGCAAGAAGAGGACAAATGGACTGCGCCATTCAAGAAATTACAAGGATGTTACAACATTAATGCCGACGTAGATGATGATCCGAGGAGGGTAAACATTGTTGAGACAGAAGGCCACTGGGATGTGGAAGGACCAAGAGTCGATCTTCCATTCATTAGACAGTCGATCAAGATAAAGAAAGTTAATATTGGGACAGAGGAGACACCGAATCTTGCCAATATCGGAGATTACTGGGATACTACTACCATTGACAAAATTATAGAATTACTGCACGAGTATCAAAACTTGTTTCCAACCAAGTTCATTGATATGAAGGGTATCAAAGGACCTAGGGGAGAAATGAGAATACCTTTGAAACCAGATGTGAAGCCAGTAAAGCAAAGACCCTACAGATTGAACCCAACATATAAGGAAAAGTGAAGATTGAGCTTGACAGAATGTTACAAGCAGGGATTATTGAAATTGTTGAAGAGTCGAAGTGGATCAGCCCTATGGTGGTGCAAGACAAGAAGACTGGTGAGATTAGGATCTGCGTAGATCTCAGGAAGTTGAATGATGTTTGTTTGCATGATCCTTTCCCTACACCATTCACAGACGAAGTGTTGGATAATGTGGGAGACCAGGAGGTATATTCTTTTACAAATGGGTTTTCAAGATACCATCAGATCCAGATTGCCAAGGAGGACCATCACAAGACCACATTTTCCATAGAATGGGGATCCTACCAATACACGGTGATGCCATTTGGACTGAAGAATGCCCCAGCCATCTTCTCCAAGGTGGTGGTCGAAGCGTTCAAAGAATTTTTGCATAAGTTTTTAGAAGCCTATTTTGATGACTGGATTGTTTTTAGTTTGCTGAAAAATCATATTGAATGTCTAAGACTAATGTTGGAAAAATGTAGACAGTGTCAAATTGCTTTAAATTTGAAGAAGTGCATCTTCTTCTCACCTTTTGGAGTATTACTAGGACATATTGTATGCAAGCAAGGATTGTTGGTTGGTCCATCAAAAACTGCAATTATAGTCGACTTACCGTCTCCTACTTCAGTCAAACCACTGCGCACTGTGCTAAGACATATTGGCTATTACAAGAAATTTATCAAAGGATATGTTCAGATTACTGTGCCAATGGAGAAGTTATTTAAGAAATACTATCAGTTTGGTTGGACAGATGAATTCTAGCAGAGCTTCGACACACTGAAACAAAAGATGGTGACTGTGCCCATTCTGGTCTTTCCAGACTGGAGCAAATAATTTCATGTGCATGTTGATGTGTCTTCTATTGCATTAGGAGCAGTATTGGCACAACCTGGAGAAGGGGAGATCAACCATCCATTAGCATTTTCTAGCAAAAAGTTATCAACGGTTGAAATCAATTACACTACTACAGAGAGAGAAGGATTAGCCAAAGTGTACGCGCTGCAAAAATTCCACCATTATTTACTAGGAGAACACTTTAAAATGTTTATTGATCACTCTGTGTTGAAATACCTAGTCAACAAGCCATTGTTGGGGGGAAGAATATGCAGATGGCTTCTCTCGTTTCAAGAATATGATTTTGAGATCATAGTCAAACCAGGAAGAATGAACAAGGGACCCGACCATTTGTCGAGGTTGGAACATGGCGAATAACCCACCAGTCTGGAGGATACACTACCGGATGCATAGTTTCTCACCATTAGGAATATGGATGACCACTTCACAGACATAGTCCAATTTCTATCGACGGGAATGGCTCCAAGTGAGTATACAATTTCCCAGAAGAAAGAGCTAGTGGTGCGTGCTGTAGACTTTTCACTAATAGTTGGTTAGCTATATAAAATGGGACCTGATGAGATATTAAGAATGTGTGTGATGGAGATAGGGTGCCCATTGATCCTCGCAGAATCTCATGAAGGCATGACAGGGGGACATTGCACAGGAAAAGCAATTTCACAGAAGGTTCTGTGAGATGGCCTTTGGTGGCCTACTTTACATAGAGATGCTAAAGAGTATACCAAAGCTTGTGATGTATGCCAGAGTTGGAAAACCATCCCAAAGATATGAAATGCCACTAGCACCGCAGATGACCCTACAAGCATTTGAAAAGTGGGCCATTGACTTTGTGGGACCTATAAACCCACCAGGAAAGTGCACAGGAGCAAGGTACATTATCACTGCGATAGAATATCTAACTAGATGGGCCGAATCAAGAGTAGTCAAGGACTGTAGTGCAACTATAGCTGCGTGTTTTATATTTGATGACATAATAACTAGGTTTGGATGCCCTAAGACCCTTATGAGCGATCAAGGCACTCATTTCATCAACAAGACAGTGGAATCCCTAACTGAATAATTTGCAGTTCACCATCAAAAGAGTACCCCTTACCATCCACAAGCAAACGGAACGATTGAAGCATTCAACAAAAACTTGGAGACAACATTGACAAATATTTGCAGTGTGAACAGGGATGGTTGGGATTTAAGAGTACCAGTAGTACTCTGGGATTATAGAACCACTTGAAATAAATTAACAATGTAGACCCCTTTCAATTTGGTTTATGGTCTCGAATTTGTTGTCCCGATGGAGTACTTGGTGCCAAGCTTAAGAATTGTTGCATTTATAGACATGGATGATACTGGTGTTGTTCGTGAGAGGCTTGCCCAGTTGGTTGAACTAGAAGAAGACAGATTTATTGCAGGATTCCATCAGCAGGTAGAGAAGGAAAGAGAGAAGGCCTATCATGACAGACACATCAAGAAGAAGGCATTTAAACAAGGTGATTTAGTACTGATGTATGACAGTAAATTTATAAGACATCCAAGGAAGTTCAGAATGCATTGGCTTGGACCATATGAGATTGCCTATGTTACAGAAGGAGGAGTTGCACAGTTGAAGATGTTGAAGGGAGAATGGAAAGAAGGATTAGTGAATGGGAGTCAGCTAAAGTTGTATTATGGCAACCAGTTGCCTCGCATCTTTCAGTAAAAGTAAGGAGAAAAGGGTCTAGGTACCAGGTGCAGTTGAAACTGGGTACTAGACACAGAAAAGACAGTCTGCACAAGGATGGGAAGGAGGCATAAAGCATAAAGCAAAGGCTTCACTATGGAGTCCAAAGTTGAAGTGAAACGAAAGGATCAGATCTGAAGTGCCTCAGGACGAGTCACAGGGGATTGTCGGGGGCCTGTTGGCCCTTGGTTATGGAAGTAAGTGAATATTGAAGAAGAAAAGGTCAAATGCAAACTGCACGGGAGACATGGTGACTGTCGCTGGGTCAAAGTAAGCAAAAGAGCAGAAAATCCAGAGAGAAGTACAGAAAAGAAAGCCGTTGGATGAGGAGATTGAGGATGATAGATCAATAAGGAAGATGGAGCGAGGGCAACTCAGTAAACAGAGAAAGCCACCATTGGATGCTTTGGAGCACCGCATAAGAAGGAAGGAAAGATAGGTTGGTGAAGCCCTGAAAAGGCAGGTCAAGTTGACCCAGGGTTTTAGACACCTAGGTTTTTGGGTAATTAGGGTTTTGACACCTAGGTTTCGACCTAAGGTTGTCTGTGAGGGACTATAATGTATAAATAGAGGTCGAGAGAACCTAGGTCAGGTCAGTACTAGTGTTGGGTATTGATATTAATTATTGTTGGTTGAGAGATTATTGTACTGTGAGAGAGAGGAGTGTTGAGAGTGAGAACCTTCTGGTATAGTAAGATCTTCAGCTAGGTGCAATGATCAAGTCCTGCAACTGGGTGCACAGGAAGGTGGGAGACAAAGAGAAGAAGGGAGAAGATCTACTAACTAAGAGTGCAGATCAGAACTGTAAGCTTTATCTTAATATATTATAAGCACAGTTCTGTGGACATAGCCCTAGAGAGAGGGTGAAACACTTATATTTTGTCTTATATGTGTGATTGATGCTTGGATATCTGTTATTGTTATACTATGATTTGAATTATTGTGTTAGATCAGATTTATAGTTGTGCAGAGTAGATCTAGTTGATGAGAGATATATGAATGTTGCATTATTGTTGTATTAGTTCCACTTGATATTCTCCTGGTTGTAGACATCTTTGTCCTGCGACCCCCCTCTTAGCTGCTTCGGGTGAGACTACATCTTCTTCACAGGTGTTGTCGAAAGGGCTAGTAGCTAGGGCTTGTTGGTGCACTCTTGGAGTGAACCCTGGGTCTACCCCTATGCCAACAAGTACTATCACCTACACTGTAATTCGGTACCATCACCCGGTAGCGTTCTTCCCCACATGAGTTGTCCCATTCATATTCCCCCTTGGCATTTTGACACTCATGCTGCTTTCACCTCATAGGGATGGGAGTCTCGATAGTATTATGAATTTTTGAGAATCACCCACATACTCCTTCTCCTCATTTTGCTAGATTTCCCAAAGGACTTCGAGGATATCTCATCACGGTTCTACTTTGACTGCAATTTCGCAGTATCATTAACCCTCCATTTCATCCACAATTAGTTTTCCCATCTGCAGATTTCCCTCCATTCATTTACCTCATATAGAAACCCAGCCATGGGTCCCCCCACCCTCCACCATTCCTCCACGCAAATTTCACCCTCATAGGCCAAGCCATCTTGCATTGGGGCACCCGTTTCTGTATCTGTACACTCATCCCAAATTATTTGTTATTTATTTGGTAATTGTAAAAAGCCTTTGTTTCCAACATTTACATAGCTTTTTGTCACCCCTGGGGACCTTCATTTTCCCAGCAAAGCAACCCATGTCGCCCTTGGTTGGGGCATTCATTACCTTATACTCTTGTTGACATCGTCCATAAACCTTGAGTATCCCACAGTCCATGTACCTTTGATCTCTGAGTTTGTCCACTTTTTCACACCTCTGGCACAATTTAACCCACGTCTAGTTGTCCCCCTGACGCTAGATCCAATTTCACGGTTGTTTCCACTCATACTTCACATATATCCCCAACCAAGGGAAATATTGAGTCTCACCACATCTTGACTTTGTCCATGTTCCTCATTAGTTCTTGATCTCATCCAGTGGATTTCATGAAGCCCTTTTGCTTCTTGGAGTCGTGTCTCCCTTTCTAACGACATCAGCACAGTCTCCAGAAGGGCGACAGTATCTTGACTCTCATTACCGATAATGAGGAGTCTTGGATGGCATAGAGAGAACCATCATTGCTCTCTGCTATCGTTGACCGGCATAACATTCGACTTCAACACAATCGCATGTTACGGTGGGTCTTACTATGAAACTATTGCAGTTGTTTTATACTAGTCGAAGACCTCTGAATTTCTTAGGCCATCAATGCCTACGAGTCATCGAAACTTCTCACAGACATCCTTGCCTCTTTTTAGAGTATTTTCACCATCATAATTGTTATTTTTCTTTATCAAACCTCCACAGAGGGCACTGCAGTTATCTACATCAACATACAGCTTCAGTTAATGTCTTACATATCTGAGTTACATGACACGAGCATGGAGCATGCATGCCTCGTTTGTCTATAGACTTCATTTTTATATTGTTATCCCCCACTTTTAGGGATAGCTAGGAGATTATGTATCAAGGCCCACAAATACCATACATGGAGTACCGAGAGCCAGATCGACTTGAGCATGGCCCTAGAGGGCCCATCTTTTCTCCCTTTCAATGCCTCCACTTTGTCAGGAGCATCAGCAACATCCATCACCTTCAGCTTGGTACTGTATCATAGATGGTTCTTGCTCCATGAGGTAATCATTTCGGGTATCATGGTATAAGTCACTCTAATCCTCAAAACATTTGAATATCTACATTTGATTCTTTTGTTTATGATGGGTGCTTGGATCTTATGCTTGTCCACTTGACCATGTCTCAGGAGAATGACAAGATGCCCTAGCAAGCTTGTGTCCATATGTTTTGAGTCGCCACTGGGGGGATTTCTGAAACACCATCATCCATTCCCATCATACATACCATTTTCCATCTTATTTCTCGCTCACCCATCCCATTGCACTCGTCTGGGCATAGGGTTAGTCAATCATTTAGGGGTTGTACCTTACCTTGTGGGAAGAATGGGCTAAAGGCCTGGGGGGTAAAAGAAGCTGACAATAAAATCCTAGGAACAAAACCTCGAGATGCTTCACCCAGGGATCCCCAAGAAAGCAATAAAAATATTCTCAGCAAGAAACAAAGGGACCCGTAAAAATAAATCAAGACCTAGTTGAGGGATAAGGGGTCTCATCAAGAGCCAGCCTATTAGGTCCATGGGTGCCTAACGGTATGACACTACCAGCATTTGGTCACCACACCAGGGTAGTGGATCTTGGTTGCATGGCCAAGATAAAGGGGGTCTCATCACAAGCCAACCTTCTCATTTCAATGAAAGTACTTGTGGGTAACATTTCCACCTCTGGCCACCAAGCTAGGGCAGTGTCCCTTGACTAGCTTCTTGAAAGAAAAAAGTGATAAAA
>ML782425.1:481447-493656 GCA_009831015.1 Picea engelmannii
CAAGACCTGGTTAGAGGATAGGGCATCTCATCACGAGCCAGCCTATTAGGTCCATGAGCATCTAGTGGTATGACACTACCAACATTTGGTCACCACGCCAGGGTAGTGGCTCTTAGTGGCATAGCCAAGAGAAAGGGGGTCTCATCACGAGCCAGCCTTCTCATTTCTGTGAGATGATTGTGGCTAGCATTGCCACCACTAGTCACCAAGCTAGGGTAGTGTCCTTTGATTAGCATCTTGGAAGAAAAAGAATGAAGATAAAAGTCATGAATGGGTTTGGAAACATTGCATCCATGGCATGTGCATCTCACCCTCCACATAGGCACCCACTGGTAAGCCTTCCCTGCTATCACTGCACCTTTTTCCAAAGCATCCCCATCCATGTCACCCACTTACATGACTTGGATTTAATCCTTTCCAGAAACATCCCTCTTCCAGTAAACACTAGCCCAATAGGAAGTCCTATCACTTCCTCCAGACTTGCATTGCAGACTTGTATAATGTCTTTGAGCACTAGACTGGGGTAAAGGGGTTTTATGTACATGTTTAATAATATTGATGATGATATGTGATTGACATTTCTATGATCCCTGTGACTTATGAGCCCCTAGAGGGTGTAGTTGTTGATGTGTAGGATCATGCCCAATGGATGGCTACCATGTTGGAAAAGTACACATGGGGAGATGATCAGTTTGGACCTCCATGGGGATGAAGATCCCACCAGATGGATGTTTAGACCCCAATAGGGGGCAGAGATAGGGCAGAGTGTTTTTACAAAGGAAGAGTAGAAGAATCCACTAGAGGCAGCTGAGCAGACTTGTACCTAAGGGGTTTGAGCCCTCTCCACAGGAACGTTGTCCTTGGAAGGCCCAGGATGACTCCCAGGATGCCCATGACATCACCTAGAAGTATGGATGTTTTGGGAGGCAGATATGGTAGTTTTGGCACATGTCGCAGCTTGGAGAAGCCCAAGGAGGGCTAACATTTTTCTCCAAGAGACTCCATTTGCCCTAAAAGGGGATGACGTCTCACTATTGCTTGATTAGGGTTTTAATTTAAGACTTTTAATGTAAAATAGTATGATTTTGGTATTTTGGCCTAGTCGTCCTTTTAATGACCTAAAATGTAATTTAGGTCATTGATATGCTATATATTGAGGGTTTTTGCCTTTGTATTTTCATCATCTTTCACTCGCCACTTGGTGAGGTCTAGAATTTCCAACATTCTTAGGGTTATCGGTTGAAATATTGAGGCACACTTGTTGAAGGAAGAATTTTTCTTGGCATTTTTGGCATTTCTCTTAGTGGAAGGTATTACAACTAGGGTTTTGTTATGTGACTTCTTGGTTAAATGTAAGTAAATTCCTACAAAACTTCTTGATTGAATGGTTGTAGTGTTGTTTTTCTTGCATTTATTATTATAATTTGTTGAATCGAACCCTAGGTGACAAGCACGTGCTAAAGGTCCTTGTCTCATCTCCCTACCAAGATTTTGAGCCATTTTATATGTTGAAGTAAGATAGAGCCTTGCCATAGCAACACTCTAATTCTTTTCTTCTAGCCTAGCCATTTTTCATCTTGCAATTGACCTAAGGAAGTAGAAAATGCACTAAGGCCTAGGGTTTCTACACCTTAGTGAGTCATTTTCCCTAGGGTTTTGTTGATGAATCCTTTCTATAACAACACTTCATCATTAAACCATATTGTCTTTAGCCATTGTATGTATTAGTCAAGCTAGTCGATTTTTATTCTTGTCATTGAGCTGAATAAGGAGGAGAAAGCACTAAGGCCTAGGGTTTCTACACCTTAGTGAGCCTTTCTCCCCTAGGGTTTCATTGTTGAGGCCTTGCTTTAGCAACACCTCAATATTTAACCCTCTTGTCTTCAACCATATCAAGCTAGCCGTTAAAATTTATCTTTCTGGGCTAGAAAAGGAGGAAGACACACTAGGGCCTAGGTCACCTACACCCTAGTGAGTTTTATGTCCTAGGGTTTGACCTGTTGAAGCCTCACTTTAGTGACACTTCGGCACCAAACCCTCTTGTCTCTAGCTCTATCACTATCATCACAGCCCTTCAACATTTGTAGCCCTCTTTTTTACTCCATTTTCCCTTATAAATTACTGATCTAAGACCTCTATTGTGTTGAACACCTTGATCATACAAACTTCTAAACACTTTGAGCAATCTCTTACTAACCTTTCTAACCCTACCCTAGACTAATTTTACTAACCCTAGTGTTTTTCGTCACCTTTTCATGATATAAACATATGTATGTAGCTTTCATTTTATCTTTAAAGCAATTGAATGATTGGTTATGGCATGGTTTATAAAGTGTTGATATTATTACATTGAATTCCAACATTGCTTTAGCATTTATTGAGAAGTGATATTGTAATCTTAGCTATTGTACAAACATTGATTTACTTCGTCAATATTATTGCGCAATTTCTTATTATCATAAAGTCATTGATTATATGAAGTACTGACCAGCAAACAAGCTTATGCATGTAGTTTCATTGTTTCTTTCTCTCGGGAAGGTACTCTTATTGGTTACTTGTTCCTCTTATATTTCATCTTTATTGGCTATAATTTAGACTTTCTGCTCGGTGGTGACTTGTGAGGGGGAAATTATCACTTAGCCTTGCTAAACCTTTGCCTTCTCAAAACCCCAGGTCACCGGGGACGTCTCCCCTGGGCCTTACCTCCCTAAACAGAAAGAACCTTCCCATTGAGGTGAAAGTGGTGGGATTGGTTCAAGTTACACCAGTTTGACATATTTTCATATGCCTTTTACCCTAACTACAAATTGTGTGATAACATTTTGGCACCGTTGTCGGGGAGCACTAAGTCAATTCTCCTCAACACGACACTTTTCGGTAAGCCTTGCCTCTAGATTTTTTTATCTTACAAGCTTACCTGGTGACTCCACTTAGGGTGTTTTCCCTTATCCTTTGATAATTTCAAGAAAATTATCTGGCAACTCCACTAACCTTTTCCCAGGTGCCACCTTACTCTCAACTCTGTGATATTTTCAAGTTATGGGATCATGGCATCCTGGGAACAACTCTATCCAACTATTGATTTCAAAAGCCTTCAAGGATACCCAACCCGTTTTGATACAAAATGGTCAAACAACCTTCCAAGATTTTGGGGCCTCCCAACTCCTCACATCGTAAATGTTTTGGAGTATATAAGTGAGGTAGAATTGGGAGGGGAGGATGTTCTGATAAAATTATTCATACTCTCTCTACCATCCTTCTTGCAAGATTGGTCTAAGGGTTGTTGGGAATATAGGGGTATATTATATTTTGTACACCTTGTTATCACCATAACGATCATGCTTCAAATCTGAGTTTAAATTTATCAGGTGACTAAATCAGTATAGAGACATGGCATTAATTAGAGGTTCAGGTCATATGTAGCAGTAATATGGACAAATATGGTGGAAGAGCAAAGGAAGGAGTCTTACAGACCGTTGATCTCGAAGCAACCCAGATCAACGGTTGAGGCCCATATCCGGCGAAAAATTAGCACGGAATTTAATTATGCGAGGGTGGACTGGGGAAAACCATTGTGGTTTGAATAGTGGACGTGTGGCGCCCTTAGAAGTGCATCGGGGTGAAAATAAATTTGCCTGAAACTGTTTTCTCAACAACCCCAATGTCACGTGGTTTAATGTGTCAATTCAACAACTCATGGGGAGAGGTGACAGTTAGTCAAATCACCTCACATCGTTGGTTTAGGTACTTCCCGTCCGACATGTCAAGCGAACGTCATCGTATAACTAACTCAAAAGTTCATCATTTGAAGTAGATTGATGAAGCGTGGAAAACCAATGTACCATGTCAGTAATTCATGATTAGGATTCAAGGACTACCGGTCTTCAGATATGGGTAGCATTATCCTACTCCGAGAAATTGTCGTCCCATGCATAAGTGGAGTAATCTTGAGTTGGATTGATTTTTTCGAGTGTTGTAGAATTAACGGAGACAAAATCGTGGTCTCTGCAAGGTCAGAAGAGATGGATAACATCAATTGAACAGTGTCCAGTACAACGAGGTTCTCAAATAATGTGTCAATATTACCAATAAGTTAGAAAGAAAGGTGGGTTGTACAGATATTAGCAACCAAATTTCATACAGAGCCCGCAACTGAATCAGAGTCGTGGGTCGGATTAAACCGTGTTAGGAGGGACCTAGTCATCAATGAACATGTGAATGAAACCTACAAACAGATAGCGAATAAGAGATGAAGCAAACAGTAGAGAACAGAAATCAGAGCTGAGACGATGGAGAACATCGGAGAAAATAAAGTCGCTTGGTTGAGCACTCTGAAAGAGAAAATCGCCAAGATGAAATGAATTCTCAGGTAGGATTAAGTACATTCCAGCAAATTTTGGACAGATGGGGGTTGAAGAAAGGGGCCCCATATATGACAGAACCATTCCTAACGGTCCCTTTAAAATAGGATAACTGTTATTATAAATCACTCCTTTTTTTGTAACTTATCTCTATTTTTTGAATTATGGGGAAGTCTAAATGTTTTGAATTCCATAAGTAATTCCCCTATATATGTGTTATCTCGAGGATATGAAAAGGATGGAAAAAAGAGGATCCTACCCTCTGTGCAGGAAGACTTTGGTAATTTTCTAGGGTTGAATTGAAATACATATTGAGCAGCTTTGAAGTCTGTATGAAAAGATTCTAATGGTGGTGATATGAGTTTTGTCTTCCCTCATTGTATGTATTTCCCATTTTTCTTTAATTCCATTTACATCGTCTTTTGTTTAAATTGGAGAGTTAGAGGCCCAGAATTCATCATTTGATGCTCTTGGTTTAAGCAATTTAAACTGTGTATGTTTCTTCTTAGCAAATTCGGAATTCATTCTTGTAATGCTCTAATGTAGTTATTTGTTTCTCTTTCCTCTTACCAGTCTAATTAAATTCAAGTTATAACTTGGATTCATTGACTCATTTATCCTTTATCCCCTAGAGATTTCTACAGGTAGGTCAATGTTTTCATTCAATTTCAAAATCTGACTCCATAGCCCTAAATGTCCCTCCTCATCTTGGCCAACAACTTTATAAAACCCCCCCAAAACAAACCAAATATAGCCACTGATTGCCATAGATATATCAAGTGACACGAGAGATCCCTCTCTGAGTTGAGCAGGCCAGTGCACAACTCCAAAGTAGGTTTAAACAGTTACCTATGTTGTTTGTCTATTCAGCCTGACAAAATTTGCAGAGTGATAACATTCTGGCGTTGTTGCCGGGGACAAAATTGAAAACTTTTCCTTGGGAAGAATGACATGTTTGAGTCCTAAGGTATGAGGGAAACAGACACTAAGGCACATATTGTCTATATTCCTTCTCTAGCGACTCCACACATCAAAAAATCAGTTTGAAGATGATTCCACTGACAGAAAAATCCAGAAAATTTCAATTTTCACTAGCGACTCCATTCTCAATGAAGAATCCAGCTTCCAAAACATCAATGGCGACTCCACTCGTAATGTGGAATCCAAATACCAAGATGTCATTGGTGACTTCACTCAAATTTTGAATACAGAATGCAGTTCAAAGGATTCACTGAAAGACGATGCCCCTTGGCTGAGGTATGAGAAGGCATTATGAAAGAAAACAAATGCTCAAAATGGGATTTTTTTCAGATCATTTTGCTATTTGTTATAAGTTGTCTTTGGTCCTTTCTCGAAAATGATAGGAAAGTTCTTCTTTTCTTACTGCATGCAAATAATGACCATGACAATCCAGAAAATATATATCCCCCTTTTAAAATTACATGGATGTCCCCTCAGTTTATCACTCATTTTGATAAATAAATTTCATTTGGGCTACGTGATGACCATAACCAAGTTGATGAGCCTCATGAAACCAGGGTTGATATTTCATCTCCTGCACTTGATCCAACACCCTCCAAGACTCAACATAGATATAGACCCTTAAATTTACCCCACATCCTTCATAATTTTCCTCCAAAACACTATGAGTACCTACCTATGTTTGATGGGTAACCTGATAACATCTCAGCTAAAAAACACATCCAAGGGTTTGAGCATTTTACATATTTGTTTGAGATTCAACATTATGATGTTTGTATGAGGGCCTTCTCTCAATATTTGAAAGGAGAAACCAAAGAAAGGTTTAAACATTTGCAGCCAAAGGAAATTATCTCATGGGAGGAATTGAAGGATGTCTTTTTAAAGTTTTGGGGCAATAAGAAGTCTTTGGACCTACAACATGGAGAGTTCTATGCTTTGGAAAAGCAGGACAATGAAACTATTTCTGTATTTAGCAGAAGGTTTTCCAGTATCTATCAAAATTTACCCAAAGAAATTTGACCCACTGAAGTTGTTTCTATGCTCCATTATGCAACTACTCTCCATCCAGATTCGTCTCTCCTTCTTATGGAAAGAATATCCAAGTCCTTACAACAAATGTTCTATGATTCTTAGGACATTTAGCACAACATCCAATCATGTGAACAAATTCAAAATAAAGGACCAAATGCCCAAGAATGTGAAAGGGAATATGAGAGGAAAGAGGTTGATTGGGATCCTGAGCATAGATCTAAAAATACCATAGGTCCTCTTGTAGTTTCCAATGCCAATGATTCTAAAAAATATATATATTCC
This sequence comes from Picea engelmannii, assembly GCA_009831015.1. Taxonomy (NCBI): domain Eukaryota; kingdom Viridiplantae; phylum Streptophyta; class Pinopsida; order Pinales; family Pinaceae; genus Picea; species Picea engelmannii. The sequence goes on from ML782425.1 coordinate 488,104, forward strand.
ACCTGTTGAAAGAGGGGGTGCTAATCCATCTCATGATAAGCAAAAGGATGATTGTTTTATGTATTCATTTACAGACGGTCAAGAGGATGAGTTTACAAATAATTTTTTTGAAGAACAGGTTGATGTTCCTAGTTTGTTCTTATTAGATGGCATCGCACAGACAGTTGATTTGCCTATATATGACAAATATGAAGAGGATTGTGATGATCAAGACTTTCTTTTTCAGCAATACAGTGAGATAAATCAACTTACTTATCATAGGTACAAGGAGCAAAGTATTGGATCAGCTGAAGAAAATTCTCTACCCTTGTGCTTTGTTGCATTCAAATTTTTGAAAGAGAATTCTAAAATCATTGTTGAAGCAAGCGAATCTGTATTGATGCAAAGTCATGCCAAACCAATGAAATGGATTGACAAGATATTGCAGCACTTTTCTCAGGCGCTTGATGACCTTATTCCTTGCTTTGTAGAAGACCTTGTCAATTCAGAGGTGCAATCATTGATCGAAGATAAAGTTGAAAATGAGCATCTCCAACAATCCAAAGAGATGGAGAAATGTACCTATGATGACACTGGAGAAAATGAAGAAGATTTTGAGTCGGTTAATAGAACCTTGCCATTGTGTTTTCCCTCATTCAAACTGTTGAAACAAAATAGTGTTTCAAATCAGAAAGTATCTGAGCATGAAATTGAAAGTGAATAAAGTAGTGGACTTACAAATAAAAATTCTCTCCCCATATGTTTTTCTTCCTTTGAATGGTTAAAAGAGAATCATGAAACTTCAGACAAAACATGAAGTTCTGACTGTATTCACAGTAGTATTGTTTTACATGAAAAGGTTTTTATCATTGAAGAACACCAACTACACTCACATGCATTGAAAAATCATTACTTGGAAAATTCAGAGTGGCAACCTGCACTTAACCATTAGATTAAAGAAGAAGATGATCAAGAAATTGTTGTTGAAGGTGGTTTTTCTTCTCCTAAAACTAATGCAGATGTTCAACAACATTCCCAACAAGACAAAGTATTTCAAGGTTGCCTTTCTTCACTTGAAAATGACGCAGTGATCCTATTTCTGAAAAGCATAGACATGGATGGAGATTTTGAAACTTCACCTATGGAGACTCCAAGCAGCGAGGGAACACTTGTGGAGGAAGCTTACTATTATGTCTTGACTCTTGAAAAGGAAACATTTTTTCATATGATTCATTATCCCAAGACACATTATATGGAGAAGGTTTATAGTCAGAATTCACCAATAATAGAGGACTGCAACAAATCAATGTATGTATCAAATGTGAGTCATTTTACATCAGATGAGTTTTTCCAACCATGGTTACCTTATGACTCAAGAAATCTTTACTACCAAACTTCTCAAAAATTTTGCCAGTTTTTTTATAGAAGTCAACAAGTTGAATCACCTGAAAATAGAAATGCAGTGGAAGGAGTGAAATGTGATGATTGTTTTATGCATATCTTAGAGGGTCCATTTGCAATCCTTTTGGAGGAAGTGAACAATCCAGTCCCTTCAAAAAAATTTAGAATTGGACTTATAGATAAAATTTTGAATAAATCGTCAGCAGAAGGGTTTTTGAACAAGCAAGTACAAAAGAAATGAATGATGGATAGAATGTTGTCATGGCTACATTGGGATTATGATTTGACTTGATTGACGGTCCTTTTTCAGTAGTTAGGGTAGGTAGGAGTGTGCGAATAAGCTTGTTGATCAAGCATTGTTTTCCAGTAGTGTGTACAGTTAGATCCTAACAGTAATTTTTCAGCATCCAATGGAAAGCAGTTTGCAAAATCCAGTTTTAAGATTTGATGATTTAGTCTCCAAGACGAAACAGGATGCCCACACATGTTTGAAGGAAGCCCAATGAAGAAGGCACCGGGTATATATTTCTTTTCTACCTCTCAGGGAGGATAGCATCCCCAGTTGGAGCCTATGTTATCAGTATGATGATCATGCTTCAAATCTGAGTTTAAATTTAGCAGGTGACTAAATCAGTGTAGAGACATGGCGTTATTTGGAGGTTCGGTTCGTATGTGGCAATAATATGGACAAATATGGCAGAAGAGAGAAGGAAGGAGTCTTACGTACCGTTGATCTTGAAGCAACCCAAATCGATGGTTGATGCCCATATCGGGCGGAAAACTAGCATGGAACTTAATTATGCGAGGGTGGACCAGGGAAAACCATTGTGGTTTTAATAGTGGACATGTGGCGCCCTTATAAGTGCATCAGGGTGAAAAGAAGTTTTCCTGAAACTATTTTATCAACAACCCCGATGTCATGTGGTTTAATGTGTCAAATCAACAACTCATGGGGGGAGGTGACAGTTAGTCAAATCACCTCACGTTGTTGGTTCAGGTACTTCCCATCCGACATGTCAAGCGAACGTCATCGTATAACTAACTCAAAAGTTCACCATTCAAATTAGATTGATGAAGCATGGAAAACCAATGTACCATGTCAGTAATTCATGATTAGGATTCAAGGACTACTAGTCTTTAGATATGGGTATCTTTATCCTACTCAGGGAAATCATCATCCCATGCATAAGTGGAGTAATCTCGAGCTGGATCGATTTTTTGAGTTCTATATAATTAAGGGAGACAAAATCATGGCCTCTGCAAGGTCAGAAGAGATGGATAACGTCAATAGAATAGTGTCCAGTAAAACGAGGTTCTCAACTAACGTGTCAAGCTTACCAATAAGTGAGAAAGAAAGGTGGGTTGCGCAGATATTAGCACCCAAATTTCATACAGAGCCTGCAACTGAATCAGAATCGGGGGTCAGCTTAAACCCGGTTATGAGGGACCTATTCATCAATGAACATGCGGATGAAACCTACAAACAGGCAGCGAAGAAGAGGCGGAGCAAATGGCAGAGAACAGAAATCAGAGTTGAGACGATGGAGAGCATCAGAGAAAATCAACTCACTTGGTTGAGCACTCTGAAAGAGGAAATCGCCAAGATGAAATGAATTATTAGGTAGGATTAAGTACATTCCAGTAAATTTTGGACAGATGGCGGTCGAAGAAAGGGGCCCAAGATATGACAGACCTATGCCTAATGGTCCCTTTAAAATAGGATAATTGTTAATATAAATCACTCTTTTTTTGTAACTTATCTCTATTTTTAGAATTATGGGGAAGTCTAAACGTTTTGAATTCCGTAAGTAATTCCCCTATATATGTGTTATCTCGAGGATATAAAAAGGATGGAAAAAAGAGGAGCATGCCCTCTGTGGAGGAAGACTTTCGTAATTTTCTGGGGTTGAATTGAAATACATATGCAGCAGCTTTAAAGTCTCTATGAAAATATTCTAATGGTGGTGATATGAGTTTTGTCTTCCCTCATTGTATGTATTTCCCATGTTTCTTTAATTCCATTTACACCGTCTTTTGTTTAAATTGGAGAGTTAGAGGCCCAGAATTCATCATTTGATGCTCTTGGTTTAAGCAATTTAAATTGTGTATGTTTCTTCTTAGCAAATTCATAATTCATTCATGTAATGCTCTGATGTAGTTATTTGTTTCTCTTTCCTCTTACCACTCTAATTAAATTCAAATTATAACTCAGATTCATTGACTCATTTATCCTTTATCCCCTGGAGAGTTATATAGGCCAGTCAATGTTTTCATTCAATTTCAAAATATGACTCCATAGCCCTAAATGTCCCTCCTCTTCTTGGCCAGCAACTTTATAAAACCCCCCCAAAACAAACCAAATCTAGCCACCGATTTCCATAGATACATTAAGTGACACGAGAGAGCCCTCTCTGAGTTGAGCAGGCTAGTGCCTAGCTCTAAAGTAGGTTGAAACAGTTACCTCTGTCTTTTGTCTATTCAACAAGACAAAATTTACAGAGTTCTAACACACCTCATCAGTAGGTTTGTTGACTTTACCAAACCACATTGCCAAACGTATGAAGATGCCCTTCAAAATCTCACAATAGCCTTGGAAGATGAAGGATTCACCACTGAGATTGTAGAAGATCTCAGGAATGTGTATCATGTTAAACACCAAGAACCCTCTTATATGAAAGAAGAGATTTATGAAAAACATTGTCAACCCCTTGAAGAGGAGAAATATTTCTCCCATGATTCAATAAAATGAAGTGAAGATATAACTAGAAAAGTGAATTATGAGGATGAAGCACCAGTAACCGCTCCTTAGTCTGATGAATCTCTCTAAGATCTTATCCCTCTTGCACAAGATGAAGAGAATGAGGTAGTCATTTTCCTTTCCAGTTTTTTGATGATATCTTGTTCTATGATTCAGAGAGTGAAGAAGAAATGGAACCCTTGGACAAGCTAGATCCTCTATATCTCAAGACTGAATATGTAGATGCAGATCTTCCACTTGATGAAGTTATCCAAATACTTGAAGCTCCTGCATAGAAAGGATTAAGAAAGGTGAGTCATTTTTCCTTCCAAATTTTTAATGATTATTTATCTTATGATGTGGAGAGTAAAGAAGTGTTGGATGTTTTAACCCCTTCATGTTATGATGAAAATGAGGATTTTGTTGATAATATTGATGAATTCATACATGTTGGGAAGTGTAAATACGATGTGATTGGATATAATGGGGATCCCATTTACGACATTGAGGATCATTTCCAAAATTTTCCCTTACAACTATCATATGACATTACCAAATTTGATATTTGGTGACAAGGACATGACATAATTACCAATTTTATTCAGACACCCAAGGATGACCTGATGATATGCTCTCCTAATAATTTTCGGTCATACCTTGAGTAATTTGATGACTATCCATTTGAGCACTTAGATCTATTCCATGAAGAAATTTATCAACCATCATTCTTATCAGATCTTGATAAAAGTGAGGAGGTTACTTCTGTGAAGCAGGATGCTTGTGATAAGGTTTTCCACCTCCCTTTGATTACTTTACCACACACTGTCACTGAAGGTATGGTTTGGAAAAATGTCCCTTATCTCAAGTCTCATGTAAGACAAAACCTCATTCCAGATTTTAGGGGAAAGTTGAGTACCTCAAGAAGAATCTTATTGTCACAGTTTTCTAGCTTCCCCTTAAGAAATTGTCAATCATCCTTTCAGATCTTGCTAATCCCTTCTCAGGCCTCAAGTTGTGAAAATGTCCAAGGTATCCATCATTCAGATTCCTCAAGTCGGTATTTTGAACCTTTGAATTTTTACGATCCATTTCTGAGATGGATTGAGCACTCTCCTTAGAGTACGTCTTGGCATCACATTTTCCCTCCCACCTACCTCCATGAGCTTGACCTTACAGTTTCCATTGATATGATACATTTTCTAATTCATGTTATTGTTGTGCTTAACTTATCACTATCTGGGCTTATGATGAAGCACAAAGGAAGGTATTGTGGGACGTTGTTGGATGGCTTTCTTTGATCATTTAACCACATCTAACATCCAACCAGCAGGCAAGTGCAGGTAAGTAGGTAGGCATTTTTCATTCATTGTATATAGCATTGCATTGCATGCTAGAGTAGTTTTCTTTCTCACTTGTACATATGATTGCTTTTATTT
>ML782425.1:530706-541774 GCA_009831015.1 Picea engelmannii
AGCCATATTTTTACTTTCAACATTTCTTGCCACCTTAAATGCATTCTCCAATGATTTGGGTTCCCAAAGGCAAACCTCATGTTGAATTTTATCCTTTAAAGTTCCTATGAATACATCAATCAACTGCTCATCTAGAATATTGGTTACCTTTATACTCAATCTTTGGAAGTTCTCAATGTGCTTGGTAACTGAACCCTTTTATCAATTGGCTAAAGAAGGTATTGCTCCTTGTATCCTCATAGTGTGCTATCATTTCTTCTGTAAAAATTGTCCAAGTGACGAGTGATTTGCGAGAGCAAAGCCATCGATACCATACAAATTGATTAGGTTCTAAATATAAAGAAGCAATTTGTACCTTTTGTGTATGTGACACATTATGGAGATCAAAGAATTGCTCCATCTGAAGTATCCATGTGATTGGGCCCTTGCCATCAAGCTTCCTCATTTCAATCTTAGGAACGTGGTTGGTCTTCAAACCAAATTTGGAGTTTCTCCATTCTTGATTCACCTTCCTTGTGTCGTCATCATGAATTTCATGGGATGAATTTTCACTTTCAAGTGTCTTCTCTGTTACGAAATTTTTCAATACTTCCATGATCTCCCCTTTTCAACCATCCATCTTAGTATCCAACATAGATTCAATTGAATCCATCTTCTTTTGTAGTTCATTTATGTCCCTACGCATTTCTTCACCTTCGTCAAGAGTCCAAGTAGGATTTTCTATAGGCTTATTTGGTGTAGAAGTTCCCTTTTTTTGTGGCATGTTGGCCAAGTATCACTTTTGAACCTTGATTTTAAGGTGGTTCTGCTAGACAATATTTATTATGTTGTATCTCCCAAGTTTTGGCCCTTCTAGGTATGAAACTTTATTTTATGTATCTCTCTGATATTTCTTCTCTGCAATGCCACAGGTCTGATCAAAATTGGATGTGCCAAGTGGAATTTATGGTAACTTCCCCACAACTTGCCGATTTTTGGCCTTTCCAGGATATCTCACTTGTATAGCATGCCCCGCACAAAATAATTGATATAAAATTCTGAAACTCACACCAAAAATACTACAGACTGTCCACGATCCAATGAAACCAGTCCCACTCAATTTGGATACACTAGAAAGAAGTTATGATTGTTTTACCTGGAACACCTTCTTGAGATTAGTCAATAGGACTAGTCAGATACCCTATCTTACACAGGGTGTATCTACAAATTTATGATGACCCAGAAGATAAAAATTTTACCACATATACCTTACTAATTTTTGTAAATATCCTCTAGAGTTCAGGGTTTGAAACGTTACAGAAAAATTTTTATAGTGAAAATTCCACAATGACTCAGTTTAGGATGATTCCAGAACCTTATCTTGTACAGGTTGTATCTCTGAAAGTATAAGGCCTAAGGAGCTGAATTTTGAACCCAACGTATCTTGATTCATCTAATAAATATCCTCCAAGCCATTCCTTCTGAAACATTGTAAAAACAAAGTTATAGCGAAAATACCAAGGTGTCTTAGATGTAGCAACGAAACCCCAAGACCTTGAGCTCTGATACCATATGTTAAGAACCAAATATCAATATAGCATAGAAAAACCTCAGAAAAAGTACTCAACGCCTTAAAAAAGAGACAATTTCAGATAATAAGCCTCTTCGAGGGGGCAACCTCCTTTTACCCCACTTAAATGTTCAAGTACAAGATCATTCAAAATGAAAATGTCTCCTTGGTATATATAGGAGACTAGGATGTATAATTACAGCTAATGGCCTAAAGCCGACATAAATAAAATAAAATTACTAATATAATATGCCCCAATTAAGGGGTAATGAGCCAATATTAGGGCTTAACAAACTTGGTGGGTATATTGGGATAAGCATGGTCATGTAAGATAAGTTCATTCATTAGTTCGATCAAATATGGGATATTGAGTGATGTCAATTATGACATGGAAGAAGGTTTTCCATACATGGTGCATGAGGTTTGAGAAGTATTTATTTGCGATGAAGGTTGAGAGTTTATACCTTGCAAAGAAGGTTGGGCCATGCGTCCTTGTGATGGAGGACTAGTGGGTGGATTGTTTGGGATGTTGGCACCGAGCAAGGTGGAAATAAGAAAGGTTGATCCTAAAATAGTAGCAATCATTGTTGTATGTGATGGTTGAGCTAATGTATTGGCCAAATTGGTGGCACCTCCCAATATTGGAGGGAAGTTCTGCAGGCATATAGAACAATGGGGATTCTATGGTTCCCCTATGATTCTGGACTTGATAAGGATGTGTGTGAGTGGTTATGAGAGAAATTAATAAACAAGTGTTTTTTGTATAAATGGAATATCTCAACAATGTCATTTACAGTTGCATGTAATCAATGATCATACATAAAACAACTAAACAATGTAGGGTACTTTGGGTTTTATCCACGTGGAGGGAAAAAAAAAATGCACATGTCCTAAAACACGTAATGTCCTTCCTCTCAAAATAACATTGGGCCTTACAAAAGAACTAAAAATGGGGCATGAACCCACTGGAAGAGGAGCTATTGAAGGTATGAACAATCAGTTATAATGAGGGGTGAAAGGGGCATATCCCGAAAGTACTGGTGATATTTCCAAACAACCATTCAAAATTTGATTGAGGTGTGATTGGAGCCCACAAACGCCACCTGGGTGGATAAAACCTATATTTGGAAACTAAGTTACCTCGATCAAGAACAACATTTATATTTTCAGCCTAAGAAATGGGTCACGGGATAGATGTTTTCCAAGAGTTGTGTGACTCAAGGAGGCATGTACAGAACAACTAGACCTCAAGCTTCGATCCTTCACAGATATCCCCCTATATTATGGTGTAGGAATGATTGATTTAGAGGATTTCAGATCCCTATTTCACAACTTCTAATTTTCAATGAGAAATGATAACGGGGATTTATTTGGATTCCTATCCATGAGATATTAACTTAGACTACAAATTTATTTTTTGCTCTTCCTGTGGAAGTTAAAGATGAGTTGTTTAATGGTTTCTTTAAGGTTTGAAATGGGTTTTGATATTGGGGTCTTGGATCAAAATCGTTGATTAAAATGGTGTGAAAAAATTCCAAAGACAAATTAAACCTTTTTTATTCTCCTAGATCGCTTGTGGGCACAGGAGAAGAGCATATTGTAGTTTCAAGTATCTAATAGATATTTTTGAGTGTGTGGTGAGGTGTTATTGTGTGCAAGAAGTGATGGTGTCAAGTTATTTTCAATGAGTTAAGTTCGTTATTTTTAACATGTGGACATCACTTGGTCCTTTAAAACTCTTGTTTAACTCTAACTTACTAAGTGTTAAAACAATCCTTGTGAAATTTTAAAATCTCTAGATCACTAGCATGGTGGACATGTGGGTCCTTATTCTTGATCCTTTAAACTTCATAGAATTTTATCTAATATAAGAAAACTTTGAAACTCTTCCTACATTGCAGACATGTGGGCATGTATAGTCCCTTGCAAATTCTTTAAACATCCTAGGTTGTTGTGTTTTCTTATAAAACTTTGAAACTATCCGAAGATTGCAAACATGTAGGCATGTGTGGGTGCTTACAAATCCTTTAAGATTGTATTTAAAAAATAAAACTAAGAGTTATTGGCCTTGCCTAATTGATTGATTTAAAGGGAGATGGAGCTTTCTTAAGATACCCTTTTTATGATTCCCCTGGATCACTCAAAGGTGCAAGGGAAAGAGCATACTCAAAGATATCAAAATAGTCTCCTAGTCCTTATTTAGTTGATGGTTTGTAAACAAAAAATATTAACTTGGAAGTTCAAATGCTATACTAAGCCATCCATGTGGAAACAAAGAAAGGGAAAGATGTTATGGTTCTTTATATCCCTTTAAATTTATATGTGTATCTAAGTACCTATGCAAGAAACAACTCTAAATCTACTTTTTATGGCTTTACAAAGTGATGAAAAATAAACCTAAAACTGCTTGGTGAAATCAATATCAATAAGACTTACAATCAATTAGAAAGAAGAATTATGCATGGATGTTAGTTCTGACAGTCGCCCACTATGTGCAGTATGCGCGAAAATAAAAGAGGGAAAATGTACAGCTCAGCGTGGTCTACGTGCCTATTTTGCCTGAACTCATGCAAACATAGAGAAATTGTGGGAATGGAATTTAAATTTAGTTCTCTTGATCAAAGGTTGAATTAATGAATTTAAGGGTTGGACTAGGTCATTTTTTATCCCTGCAAACACAAATAGGTGAGAAAGAAAGCTCTAATGGCCTAATTGGTGGGGAATGTTAAGTACCAAAGACCTGAATACAAAAGCACCACAGTAGATATACAAGAACAATATAGAAAACCACCATTTTATTATATCAAAACCCTTTAGGGCAATGTTGGCACAGGGGCAGACCTGGGGTTCAACGATTCAATAGCGCACCAACAAAACCCTAACTGCCAGCCCTTTCGACAACACCTGCGAAGCAGATGAAGTATCACTCGAGGTAGAGGCAAGGGTGGTTACAGGACTCAAGTGTATACAACCTTAGTTGGGACACAAATCTGTGATTACAATACTCTAGCAAAGCACTTAGCAGTTACCATTCATTAGTATTCAACCAGTATTCACTTCGCAGATCGAACCCTAATTACAGAGCAGCATGGTATTCGACCAGATCTAACACATCTCAGCACTTAGCATAAGGAAACAGATCAGATCTAGCATCTTATTCATATGACTAAGCATTAAGCTATCATATTCACCTAAACATACATTATTGCACTAAGCATCAATCACATAAGCAATATAACAACCATAATGCACAAAGCAACCATAACACAGAATATATGTGGTTCACCCAGTGTGGGGCTACGTCCACCAACTCTTCTCTTCTTTATTATCTTATGTCAAGCTTCTTACAGGCACAGAGCATCAAAACCCTACTCCATAGAGGACAGGAGATTTGCACACACCTTGCCATATCATCCATCCCCTAGTTAGGTTTAAGCACAAAGCCTTCTTATAATATGCACACAAGCTTCTTACAATCACTTGCACTTAGCTCTGCAAGTTCTTAACACATAGTATGCATGAAGCATCCACAACTATTCATACTTAGCACATTGGCCTCTTCCTACATCGCCTAGATATCTATTTATACATTACAAAATGGGCCCAAACATGGGTAAACCTATGGGTCGACATCCCATACCCGTTACATAAACCCCAATCCCAAAACTTCCCTAAAAAGGGGTCGAGATCCCGCGATCTCTGCTTCGACTTGTGCTCCACCTTCGAGTAGCCTATCGAAGTCCCAAAATAGGTCAAACATGACCAAGGTTCTCCAAAACTTGGTCAAGGGCCAACAAGCCCCCAACACTCACCTGTGACTCGTCCTGAGTCACTCTTCTCTAGGTAACTCTATCCCAAACGCCTCAAGCTTGGCTCGAGCTACTTCAACCTATTGCTTCGCTAAGGCCTCCTACTCGGTGAACTCCTGAATAAATTCCTCAGTCACAGGTCCCTCTAAGCATTGTTTTACTAAAGTGACTACTTGTTCTAGCTCTGTTCCTCTACCATCAATTTCCTCAAAAAGTAGGCAAGTTGCTTTCTCGACTGGCTGGATCTTCTGATTTATTTCCAGTGTCTTTAGTTCAGGGTCCTCGGTAAGTCGCTCGTAAGTCTACGCACTGCAACTGCTTAGTTGTTTACATTCCATGGCTAATGCTTTGATCCTTTCAACTGCACTTTGGGTAGTTTCTTCTCTCTGGTCTCTCAGTTCCTGCAGAGTGCTTGGCACTGTTTGTAGCTCTAGTTCTGTGACCCTCTGTTGAAGCTGTTGAATAGCTTCAGCAAGCTTCACCACTTGATTATCCACTGGGTCTTCCTCCATTTTCTCTAAGCCCATCACAGAGCGAAGTGCTCTGCAAACTGCTTCTTTGACTCCAACCTACTTTGTGACCAATCGTTCTGTCTCCTATTGGATCTGCGCTTTATCCTCTTCGAACTTGGTTTAGAAGGCATCCTTCTCTTGTTGCACAACTCAGCATTTCTCTATCACTTCCTCTTGTGCTTACTTCAGGGCCACTATGGCATGTTTTTTTATTCCTTCATGCGACGAAGGCAAGCTTCAGTCGCATCAGCTACTCTGCGGATTTGGGTAGGATCATCTCCCAACTCTATTTCATCTGATGGTGGGGGCGCAATGGACACTGCGTGACTGGAGTGAAGGGATTTTTTTACTCCTCTCAATTCTGCTTCAATTCTTCCATACATGGTTTCTTGTTTTGCTTCAGTTCTCTACAAAATATCTTCTGAGGTGTCTAATACAGTTGTGATAATGAAGTCGAAGTCATCAACCGTAAGCACAGTCTGCAGCTTCAGCTTACTAGCTTTGGACTTCTTCCGCGATGTAGGTTTCGTTGGGGAAACCTTTCTTTTCCTAGATGTATATGTGTCATCAGGGGGATTATGTGGCGGTGTTACTTCACTCTACTTCTTCTTGTCTTCTTCCCCTTCTTTCTCTTCTTTGTTCACTTCGTCATCTCCTCCTCTACTAGGTGTATCTAATGTAGTTTCTTTTGATGTGTTGTGTAATTCCTAGACATCTTCCTTCTTTTTATTCCTGCTACTACAGGGTGCATCATACTCTTTGCGAGCAACCATCAGATTTCCAATGAGGTCGGGGTCGGACAGTTATGTCTGGTCAACTGGTATAAGGAACTCTGCGGGCCATTCCTTAGTGATTTCTTCCAGGTCCTCCTCTGTGATCTTGTAGTAAGACTGAAGTTCTTATTTACTTTCATCTACGCATGAAGTGATATAAATAAAATTCCTATCTTCGCAGAACATCATAAGGGGTCAGAACCTTTCTAGAGTGTTTGGCATCATACAAGGGAAAGACTCAATTCCCTCTTTAGCTACAGGTAGTAGGTATGGAATACTGTGTTCGACTGCCATTGTTTCCCCATATCGCTCGAATACCAGAGCGTGGTGAACTTTGTAGCTAGAGGCTTGAACAGTTCAATGTCAGGGAAGGTTGTTCCTTCCGGCATATCCCAAGCAATGAACGTGATGAGGATCAGCAGCTAGCTAAAGTGGAAATCATAGCCCTGATCCTGAGCTTCGTGGTAATCCAATTCTAACTGGTTGACTAAGTAACTAGCCCAGTTCATTTGGAGTCCTTCCATGCATTTTCCAACAAGGTCAACGACAAACCCTGTGACCGGCATGGGTCTGTTCTTTTGGACTATCTTACCAGTAATCAACTGGAAAGCAAGGCGCATTGCGCCATTTTGAATGGAGGCTACCTTGTAGCCTCGCATCCCCTTCTCTACATCGTCATAGGTGTCTTTGATCTTATACACTAGGGCACAATCTGCAGCCTTCCCTGGATAAAATTCTTGTGGGTCTGGTCCCTGCATGCTCAATCTGGTGATCCTATGGATCAGTTTCGGATCAACGATGATGCATCTGTCTAGCCATAAATAACCACCATGGAAGCACGACAGCAAGATTTTAATGCACACGTTAACCTCCTAATGCCTTCCAAAATGTGGTATCTTCATCACGTTCAAGATAGTGGACCTTGGGATTTCCATGGTCCACGGCTAGGGGATGATCTTTGAATTATTCCCCTTAGTCTTGGTCAAGTACTTGTGAGGTGAAAGCATGCCATAGATCTTACAGTCTCACAGATTATAGTCACTGGTCTTCAAGGTTATAATCCTCTCCAACTGTGGTCTGACTGTTTTTATTCCCTTCGAGAGGTACGCAATGATGACTGTGTAGTCGAAGTATGTCGGGACACTATCATGACTCACCACACCAGCCAAGGGTGGAATGCACTTGGGCAGGATAGACAGGATTAACTTCACATTTTCCAAGTCATCTCGATGCTTGGTTCTTTTCTCGGTCGCAGCTCGGGATGGTCGAGATCCATGAGAAGTCAATGGAGAGGCTTGCACTCCTCTCATCGATGAAGCTTGAACTCCTGTGGACATCACCTTCTCGGCCATGAGGTCTATTATAATCTCTTTGACAGATTTTTTTGTTGAGCTAATTTCGTCCGACATGCCCACTCGAGATAGGATATCTCAGGTTGATGATCAATTACTTAATGCAATAGAACAGGTGGCGAAGTCTTGATAAACACAGCGCAGTAGTAGTTAGCTCTTTGTGGGCTCAAGGAATCATTGTTTTCAAAAACTTTCTCAGTGCAATGTTCGACAGGATAAGTAGACAACATCGTAACAGTTTCTTCCAATGGGTCGAAAAGGCTTAATCAATGCAGTTCCATCCATTATGGCGCAGTCCTAATGGTCCAATGGCGAGCTTTTGGTCCACAACTGCTCTTCTAACTATTCAGGAGTGTCAATCTAACGGTCATAATGCCTCTAATGTTTATATTTCTCCACCATGGCGAAGTGCCATTCTACGTTGTTCTGATATTCCGGTGAAATTCAAATTCTGGAAACCTTCCTTCTACGAAGTTATTTCTAGAGCTTCTTGAAATTTTTCTAACTTTTCTTTCTTCTTGTTGAGATTTCTAGCCTTTTTTCCTATAATCTAAGTTATTGGGTTCCTCTTCCCATTTTGATTTGTATCTTCTCTTGGCATAGTAACTTCGCACTGTTAACAGTCTTGCATAGGGTTTGAGTGTAATATTTCTTCTCTTTCTAGGGTAGGTGCTCTACTCTCTTGTACAGACATGTGTCTCCAATATTCTTGTGTTCTTTCAACTTTGACATCCATATCTTTGGTCCTTAGTAGCTTCGATTGGTTCTCTTGTTCTTCCAATAAGTGAGATATTATCCTAGCCATGAAATCTCTTAGTTCTTTCTTTTTCTATTCTAGGGGTTCCTCTTCTTTTCTTCGACTCTGGTATTTCTCAATGCAGGTTTTTCCTAATAGCATAGAAAATGGGGCGTTGTTCTCAATAAACTTAAAGACCTCCAATTCTTCCTCTGTCGAAGTTCCATGAGCACTCATAGATGTCTGGGTAAGCCTTCTACATAGGTTGATTATATTTCCTCTAAATAATCCTATTCATCCCAATGAGAGAATCATAGCAGGTTTTCCCAAAATATCCCAAGTTCTTCATGTCATGATATTCACCTATGTTTCCTCATCCAGAACACAGTCTATGTCGAAGTCTCTTATTCTTGCTTCTATGCATTCTTTGTCTTTTAAGATCTCTGATAGATTGGTGTATCTGTGATCATTTAGGGTTTCATTCATATTTAGTAATACAACCTCTAATTTTTTCTAGGATTCTATCATAATCTTAGTCGCTTGGCCTTTCTCATGGTTTTCTTGTTCCATATTCATCTTTTCAACTTTGGCAATCATTCTAGGGAAATCCAGAACTTCATGGTCCATAGATTTGTAAAAAAGACAAGTAGGTCTTCTACCAAGGCATTCCTTAGCCAGATGTCTTGGTCTTCTGCAACTGTAACAAAGGGTTAATCCTCTCTATCTCTTAAATGATCCCAAACTTTTCCTGTACTGCACACTAGGATCACAGTAACTAACCTGCAAAAAATTCTTTCTAGGATCCTGCATCCATTTGTTAGTCCAATCATTCTTTCTATGCATAGGGATAACATACCTTTTATTATTTCTATCATATCTATTCATATCGAATCTTCTTTCTTCTAGTTGTACCCTAGTTTTCAGACTAGGACAAAATTATCAAACATATCTAGATCCATACTTTCGAAAGAAAAAAAAAAATTTATTTATCTTACCTTTCTCATAGCACAAAGCTTTCAGATCTTACCTCTTAAATAAATAAAAAATTCATTGTTCTTACCTTTTCTTCAGATCGTACTTCTCTTCTTAGCACATATCTTCGCAAGTCAAGTAGAATATTGCACACTAAAGTAGAAGATCTACGCACAGAGCTTTATTTTCTTCAGTTCCCAGCAATCACAGTTTCGGTCTCGGTAGTGGAACCATTTGTCGGCACAGGGGAAGACCCGGGGTTCAACGCTTCAACAGCTCACCAACAAAACCCTAACTACCAGCCCTTTCGGCAACACCTACGAAGCAGATGAAGTCTCACCTGAGGTAGAGGCAGGGGTGGTTACAGGACTCAAGTGTTTGCAACCTTAGTTGGGACACAGATCTGTGATTACAATAGTCTAGAAAATCACTTAGCAATTACCATTCATTAGTATTCAACCAGTATTCACTTCACAGATCGAACCCTAATTATAGAGCAGTGTGGTATTCGACCAGATCTAACACATCTTAGCACTTAGCATAAGGAAACAGATCAGATCTAGCATCTTATTCATATCACTAAGCATTAAGCTATCAGATTCACCTAAACATACATTATTTCACTAAGCATCAATCACATAAGCAATATAACAACCATAATGCACAAAGCAACCATAACACAGGATATACCTGGTTCACCCCAGTGTGGGGCTACGTCCACCAACTATTATCTTCTTTATTATCTTCTGTCAAGCTTCTTACAGGAACAGAGCATCAAAACCCTACTCTACAGAGGACAGGAGATCTGCGCGCACCTCGCCAGATCCTCCTTCCCCTAGTTAGGTTTAAGCACAAAGCCTTCTTACAATCTACACACAAGCTTCTTATAATCACTTGCACTTAGCTCTGCAAGTTCTTAATACATAGTATGCACGAAGCATCCACAATTATTCGCACCTGGCACATTGGCCTCTTCCTACATCACCTAGATATCTATTTATACATTACAAAATGGGCCCAAACATGGGTAAACCCATGGGCCTACATCCCATACTCGTTACATAAACCCTAATCCCAAAACTTCCCTAAAAAGGGGTCGAGATCCCACGATCTCCACTTCAACTTGCGCTTCGACTTCGACCAGCCTGTCGAAGTCCCAAAATAGGTCAAACATGACCAAGGTTCTCCAAAACTTGGTCGAGGGCCAACAGGAAACACCATACAATGGATCTTATTATGGAAGGGACCCTCTCGTGTTCACTTGCCTCTTCAAGGGGGCTTCCTCCTATTGAGCTACCGCTCCAAATACAATACTTCTCTTCATATCCCATTACATTGCTTGAACCCCTTTATATAGTGCTACCA
>ML782425.1:549664-580142 GCA_009831015.1 Picea engelmannii
CTGCAACAGACCCACCTTCTAACATCTTCATATTAAATAATCTCTTCATTAGAAATACCTTATTTGACGTTGAGGGTTTTTCATACAATTTGGCCAACGCGTCCATCAAACCCTTCGTTGTCTTTTCTTTCGAAATATTGAAATCCACCGATGCTGCCAGGCTCAGCCGTATCGTTCCTAGAGCCTTTATGTCAAGAATCTCCCATTCTTCGTCCTTCATGGCCGTCGGCTTCTTTTCTACTCCGCTCAATGGTAGGAATAGATCCTTCTGATATAAATAGTCTTCCATCTACATCTTCCATAACTGGTAGTTTTGGCCGTTAAATTTGTCAACCCTAAACTTTCCATCTTTCGACATTGCTCCCACTCGAACCAGGAACCCTCTTTTCCTGCGAGTTACCTTACGCTCTGATACCAGTTGTTAGAAAAAATAGGACCGCAGAGCAATAAAATAAAAAAAATGCAGAAACAAAATGCAGAAGACACACAATACAAGAGAGACGCAGATTTACGTGGTTCACCCAGTGTGGGCTACGTCCACCAGAGAAATTGCCAGGTCCTTCCTTTATTATTATCCAGCAAATGAAGGGATACAACCTACAGCAAAACCCGTTGTAACTTCCTCTTCTTTCTCTCACAGTCTCCTCTCTCAGAATACAATATTCACCATCAACCCTAGCCGCGATACATTTCCCTCATAAAAGAGGGTTGCCTTCTAGGGGAAAAAACCCTAAAATAATCTCTACTGTTAAATCTGTGACCTTATAATGAACGGTCCAGATTTACAATGAAATTACAATATACTTTTACAAGGCAATTTTTGATTTAGGGGCTTCGCCCTCGAACCCCCGCTTGCCCCCAAACCCCCCAGCTGGGGGGATAGGCCCCCCGGACCCCACAGAGGGGGTACCCCCCCTCTACACTCCCCCGCATGGAAGAGTGTACATACTTCTGGGGTATAAACATGGCTGAAAGTAAAATACCTATAAATCAGGAAGATAATCAGGCTCCACAACCAACATAAATGGGAAGAGAGAGAGGAAAAGTGGGTTGAATTTGTAGAAGCAAGGTGCAAAGATACAAAACAAGCCTGGGACTACTTTTTGAGAAAATAAACATGGACATCTACACCGACTCTGAGTAAGTTGGGGTGGCGATCGGGGATTAGCTAATCCATGAGATGCTATAAGAAAAGAGCATACCAGCATTCATTCGACTAAAGCACAAATGTCTTTGAGAGGAAAGAAAATTTACAAAAAAATGTTTGGCATCCAAAAATTGGAGTGGGACAAGAGACAAAAAAAAAGAGAAGAGATTTGTAACCTATGGAACAACCAGAAGTCGAATAGAAAAATGGTCGGAGAAGATCATCATGATAGAGCACTTGAGCTGTCTAATTCTGAAAGAAATCGACCAGAGCTGGAAATAACAGTAACCACGACAATCCCTAACAAAAGTGATGAAGCATAGTTGATAGAGGCTAACATGGGTTCCCATCAACCAGAAAACCAAGCCAAAAGCATGGATTATGAAGAGTCATGACCGGATATATGCACTCCTCGTACCCAAGCAACCAACCCTCGAATTAGAGAATTACTGCAACAGAGACTTCAGATCAACGAACAATATGCAAGATTATGGTATAGAACAAATGAGCATAGGAATTTATGCGACACGCTCATTGTCGAGCTAGAAAGAATGAAGTCAATAAAATTTTCATTCACATCAAGGATCTCACAGACCCAGCCCCCTTGCCAAATCTCATATCAAGAGAGCAAAATCTAATAGATTATAGTTGTGAACCTACGCATCTTATAGAACGGTGTATCGTTGAATATAAATACCAAAGTTGTTAGAGTGAAGAAGTAACTCATAGAGAAAACAAGAAACAATTACTTTTAACATACCATCCATCAAAAGATCGACCGACAAACAAGTTTGCAAAACAAAACCAACTAAGAATCTGACATCCCAGTCGAAAAGTGTGATAATTCGAGGATGACAAAAATCTAGTGTTCTTAAAAAAATAGTCATGGGACTCAATAATATTCCCCTTTATGAAGCAGACGACGATCCAAGAAGACATTGGTTTGTATGCAAAAAATTATGGGATGCGGCAGATATCACAAATGAAGATAAGCAAATGGCACAATTTGGTGCTACTCTTCGACATCGTGCTCTAACATGGTTCATGAATTTCACAGAAAGTCATAACCGGTCAAAATCAAAAATAAAGAGCAACTTTATATCATTTTTCAAGGTCCAAGATGTTACACACTTGGCTGCATAAAAACTGAAAGAAATAAAGCAACAACTAGGCAATTTCATCCACAAATACGCAAAAAATTCAAAGATCTACTTAGCCAAATCCTATCGGCAATCGATCAAATTATACTAGTACAATGGTATTTATTTGGATAACTACAAAAAATCATAACTCCATTACGACTCTATGAGATAACCTCATGTGAAGACTCATTACAGAAGGCGCGATGTGTTGAGTCAGACAATGATGACCCATCGACTTCCTCGTCAACAAAAAGGCTAGAAAAAAAATCAGATCATCTACAGCGGACCATCAAATATCTAACCTTAAGAAGAATCTAGTTGTGGTGTACCGCATGCTGCGAAGACAGTCACACCAAAGATACATGTAGCCTCAACGATCAAGTACCAAGAGTAGTATATGCACGATGTGTGCAAGCTGAGACATATTGTAACATATGTGAAACTCTAACTGACCATACCATGCAATATTGTCCACACAACTTGAAAAATACCAAGTGGTGTTGTATTTGCAGATTGCATAGCCATAGAACCTCTGAGTGTCGACTAAATACATGAAATAGAACAAACTTGCACACCATATATCATATAGAAGCAATTGATCAGAGTAACAAATACGAGAGAAGAACTAATTACTATGGTCGAGATCGAGCCGGGTTCCAAGCCCGAGGTCAACCCTACTATTACAATTGATGGAAAGATGACCAAATTAGCCCCAACTGCCCAATAAAATATTGGGTCGACTTAAAACTTTGTAACATATGTGGCATCAGTGATCATTCACTCGAAGATTGTCTAATAGTACTTGATAAGATCATGACCAAAAATAATGTGAACCTCCTACATGCAGTCTCTAAACACAAAATGTTAAATTCAAAGAATTTACATATCGTTACTAGATTAGTTGTAGGACGGGATATTAATAATATCCCCTTACAATATCAATAGTCAGGGAAGTCTAGTTAGTTTCCAAATCCAAACAAAGAAGAAAAGATTATGAGGGAAGCGCTTAAATTCTTCAAAAATTATAATCAAGACCAGCCAAACAAAGGAAGACAAAATGAAGACATTGTAAAAGAATTTTTACAGCTCCTAAAGGAAAATCACTCAGTCGGTCGATCGTTGAATCTACTTAATATACTAAGAGAGTATAAATAAGGACAAAAACCATCTACAGATATCAGGCAACTTTCCTATAAGAATAAATATTATGACCCATAGGTCGACTTGGAAATTCATGGGGTATTGATTAACCAAGTAGTCATCGAATTAGGATACATGGATATGGCTGGGTCGGCCTTCATTAGCACCAACACTGAATTACCTCAAGCTTGGAGACAAAATATTAATAGATCCTATAAGTATACTCAGAAACATTGAAACTCAAATTATGGGTATAGCTACACTAGTTCACTTCAAGGTAATTGACTTAGTTTAAGGAATGTTAGCTTATGCGTCACTTATCGGTTGTCCATGGGGACGACAAATGAAAGCCAATATCTCCCTAGAAAAGGACGGAATCAAGTTAAAAGGGAGTGAAAGAAAAATAATAATCCCTCTAGACCCTAATGAAGGGAAACCTTGGATTGAATCATTGGGTGAAGATCAAGAAGCATGATGTATGTACCAAATAATCAATGAAAAAAGATATTATGTCAAACCAAACGCGTAAGGATAAATCTCACTAGAATCTCCCTTGTCGATCGGACACAATTTTGACTCATCTCTATACAACTGGCAAATAGAAAATTATGAAGTGCAATCAAAATATCGTTGGACCATTGAAGCCATCCCAAATAAATGTCCCAGAACATGCTATTCGATTCAAGCAATACCTATAGTGTATGAAAAGAGACTTCGACAAACACCTACACTTATTTCGATCGACAACATGATGAAAAAGACATTATGCTACAACGAACGAAATATTTCGTCGACGCATGTCGAGGAAGTTTCTAAATATGTTGGAGAATAAGGTAGAACTCAAAGCCTCGTGGAAACCTTCATAGGCCAAGCCGCAAGATGGTGGGAAACACATTCCCCAAAACTACAAACATGGAAAAATTTATCAACTTACTTTGTAGAATGCTTTGGAGAAAAGAAACTATCCAAAGTAGCTGACATCCCTATCTTCAAGGTTGTGTATGATCCAATTGAACATATCCACCGGTGTGAGAATGAATAGCGTAGAATAGGATATAGATATGAAAGGGTATGGTCACAAATGTTTCCAAACACACTAGATGAAATATGAAATAAATGGTACAAAATCAAAGAAGCATGTGGCTATACACTCAATTGGTCTAACATTAAAGAAAATTTTATCAAAGACTTTGAATTTATTCCGGAGGAGGAACATCTAAGAGAAATAGCACAACAAATTAAAAGCTTCCTAGAAAAATCGACACCAACTATACAAAAGGAAAAAGGGAAGATGATGGTCAACATAGGATCGACATCAACTTGTCACCTTGTTTCAACAAAGAATAATGAAAATACAATAGCACAAAGAATCGATATGGAAAAAACAATCTGTCTTAGCCAAAGTTTTCAATGGAGAAGTGACCACCCATCGATGAAAAATTATGTAAAATAAATATTAAAAATATCTAAGGAAGAAAATAAGGAAATTGAACAACCTGACTTCCCTAAAAGCTTCACTAAAATTGAAGAAGGGGATCGACATCTCGAAGAAGCAAAACCACCAGAGTGGTTCAATGCTGAAATAAAGACAAAAGAGTTCGACATACCAAATGACGATCGACCCAAAATGGCATGAGTGGGTAACTATTGGACGGAGAAGGAGACAGCCGACATAGTCGACTTACTCAAAGAATATCAATATGTATTTTCACAAGACTATAAACATCTAAGAGGACTTGTAGAAGAAATGGGAGAAATGAAAATTCAACTCATTCCTGGAGCAAAGCCGATCAAAAAGAGACCTTACAAATTAGCTCACAGATTCAAGCCCATCATTCAGAAGGAAATCGATGGAATGTTATCAGCATGCATCATATATCCAATCAACAAATCATAATGGGAAATTCCTATGGTGGTTCAATCGAAGAAGCACGACCCTAAAAAGTTAAGAATTTGCATCAACTTCAGAGGTCTCAAAAAACTAACTTTAACATACATGTTCCCCACTCCATTTGTTGACGAAATAATTAATGAAGTTGCAGGTCATGAATGCTACCCATTCACAGACAGATTTTTGGGATACAATCAAGTGCCTATAGCTAAATAAGATCAATCGAAGATGACATTTGTCTTTGAATTTGGCTCCTTCACCTATAAGGTAATGCCATTTGGGATAAATAATGCCCCAATAGTATTTTCAAGAATAGTAGTAAATTCATTTCAAGAATACATATACAAGACAGTAGATGTCTACTTCAATGATTGGACTATACACAACCTATTCAAAAACCATATACAATGGCTTATATTAATGCTTGAGCGATGCAGACAAATCCAATCGTCTCTCAATATTAAGAAGTGCATATCTGCCACACCAATCAGAATTCTCTTAGGCCATGTGGTATGTAAGGATGGTGTAAAATTCGACATGGAAAAAATCAAAATCATCCTCGACTTGAAGCCACCTTTAAATCAAAAACAGATTAAAATCTCCCTTGGAAATACTGGGTATTACCGAAAATTTATATGCCACTATTCAGATATCACTTTCCCAATGGATGAGTTGCTTAGGAAAGAAATTGAGTTTAGATGGAGTCAAGAATTCTAGGAGTCACTCGAAATTTTAAAGAAAAAAATGGTCGAAGCCCCCATACAAAAATTCCCCTACTTGTCGAGAAAGTTTCATGAACATGTTGATGCATCAAATGTCATTGTCGGGTCAGTTCTAGTGAAACCATATGACAACACAATTGACCACCCGAACGTGTATGCCAATCGGAAGTTGAATAAAGTGTTATAGCAAGATTTGCCTCACCCCATGCAATCTTGCACAGAAGGCCTTTTTCCATTTCCCTATGCAGACTTGAAGTCCCTTTTTGCAAATTCCAGAGCTAAAAACATAATTTTTCCACATATGCACACCCTGCCTACATTACAGCGTGCATATACGCAAGTTACACCACTACAACCCGTGTACATTGGGAAATGTGCCCAAAATTGAAAAATGGTGTCGGGTTTCCATGTCACGTCATGAGATCAATGATCCTTGGCCTTCCATATACTTGAAACGTTCTAACTTGGCCCTTCAATTCCATTTAAAGGCTATAAATGGGCCAAATCTGAGCTATGGAAAAGAGGACAAAGAATTCAACTTTGAGAGCAAAGTTACTCTGGAGAAATTATTCACTTCACATTGAGTCTGCATTCCTTTATCCTTTAAGTCTGAACACATTGTTCAGCCCCCAAGCTCTTCCCTTACTGATTAAGAGTTTCATTGTCTCTCTTATATGAGCTTGCCTTTGGTGGAGGATTGAAGTGGTGGAGGCCCAGCTGGAAGGAACTTAGTTTCTCGGTTTGAACCGTGTCGACACGGAAGTCTGTAACTTATTCACTTCTATTGATTATATCTTAATAGAAATACTCTTTTCTCGTCAAATTAATATCTTGCAAATATTTGAATTATTATTCCATGGGAGTATTTGTTATGAATGTTGATGGATTGTGCTATCAAATGTGATAACATCATATATTATCACCATATGCTTGTGTTGCTTGGTTGTTGAGGACTAGTTGTAGGTATATTGCTTTGAGTCAAGTGCTCAACGGTGGACTTCATCGAACGTCTAGATGAGGTAGGCCTCTTATCTTGTCTTGTTGGCATATTTTATTTTATAGCATACTTGATATTAGAGTTGATTTCTGCAGTCATTTCCATCTATTGTGGTTTACCCCTAGCCATAGAGAGATTTTCCTCGTAACAAAATTGGCGACCATACTGGGGATTGAATCTTATTTTCCGTGGTTTGGAGTGTTTTTTTCCTTAGATTGCTCTCGTTCATATTGAGTTTCTTGTTGTATGATTACTTGATGGCCTCTGTTCACTCTAGGTCTGAGTCTGTCAGCCTTCTCCTTAGCCTAGTTGTATATTGACACATATACGCGGGTTTTTTCTTGACAGTCGCGTACATACACATGATGTCCTTTTGCAAGTTGTGTACATACACAATTTTCCCTTGAAAAGTCGCATACACCAACCTTTGTTGCTTGATTGCTGGGTTTGGTGGTTGTTGGGTAGGTTTTGATGATTGTTGAGTCTTCATGGGTCTATGTGGAATGACAGGAAACCTGTCATTGGTTGAATTTTAGGGCGGTGTCTTTCTCATCATATTTTCATTTTGATTGTCCTTGCACCTTGGGCTGGGTGTTTTGCTCCTTGATATCCTACTTGGGTTGTCTTTGTCTATACATAGTAGAGTCTTTATATCAAGTTGTTGTTCAGTCCTTAAATTTTCATTTTTCTTATATTGAAAATACAAAAATATTAGGCATTTTACATTGATTGGCATTTTGATCTCTTGAGTCTTTGTCGTTTATTTTAGTGCATGTAAAGAAATATTGCATTTTTATTTAGAATTGTAGAATTGAATTGAAACTTGCATTTTTAAGAAGCATATCATTTATTGGAAATTGAAGTTAGGACTTTGCATTGTATTCATATTTATTTATTTTACTTGTTGAGTCATAGCATCACTAGTTTCACGACCGCACCTTTTGAGTAAGCAAGGCCATTAAAATTAACGCTATAATTTAAAATTGATTAGTAACGATTTTATTTTCTAGGGTGCACAAACTAGCTTAGGATTTAGTGCCTTGGAATAGAATTTATTGAGTAAACTTCTCCAAGGCTATTAAATGACTAAGGGAGTGGATAAATCCATTGTATAATCAGTAATGTCAGGAGGCTTCACTTACACTGGAGTTAAGCACAGGGTCACATGAGGTCAGTTGAAGGGATATCCCCCCGATACCTTCTTAGCGTCAGATATATTTATGGGGATCTATTCATATATGGGGATCTTGCTAGTGCCCTTACCTCCATGAGAGGCGGTGCTTTCAAGGTTTTGGGCTTTTCTACCCTACCCATACAGTGGACCTGACTTATGAATGTTCGCATGTGCATCATTTATATCGTGGTTGCTTAGTTTCTTGACTTAGGTACCACATAGGTTACTTACAGGGGTTATTTTGTAGGTACCCTGGGTAAGATAAGGTTCGGACAACACATAGCCTTTATGGAGGATTACCTCTCCGGGGGGATTTGACCGACTGGTTGTTAAGCTCACGAGGGCCCTTATAATTGATTCTAATGCTTCCAATATTTAGCAGGGAGTCTCAGGCCCCTCTTGGGTGAGGCATACCTACTTGAGGGAGGGAGGCCCCTTTAAGCCACTTTATCATGTTTGTGTGCATATTGGTCGTTTGATTATTTTTGGTGTGCTCTTTAATTACTAGTTGTCCTTAGGATTTGTCTTTTATTTATTGAATCTTAAGTCATCGTGGAGCCAGACCAGCTTCCCCGTAGGTCTCACCTCTTATTACAGTTACCACCGCTTTTTGAGTCTTTGCCTTCTAAAAGGTGTAGAGTTATTAAACGTGGTATACACACCTCCACTTATCAGACTTTTGATTCTACAAGGATGAGTACTGAATTGAGTCATCAAGATATTGGGAGCTTTTCGACTCCCATACCTACTATAGTTAATGGTACCCCTTCGACTCTTGCAACCACAATGGTTGTAGTTTTGGAGGCACATATTATCATTGTTGCCCGTCCTATAGTGAATACTCAACCTATTGCCACGAGCCCATTTGGGTCTCTTCGTCACTCACCAGGCTATAATGTTCAGTCCATCCCAATGGCCTCTAGTCCTTTTTCCTATGGTATGTCAAATTTAACATCGCAGTTTTCAAACTCCATCCCGGTCGCTGGCCCTAATGCTAGAATTGAACTTGGTGTCACAACTCCTCCTTATACTTCGTTCTCATTTGGTGGCTTTCAGATCCCTCAAATGACACTTACCATGGGAGGCATTCCTTCTTTTAACCCTAGGTCTAATCCTGTTGCTTCTGGGTGGAGTAACCAACCTGGTGGACAAGCTTCTACTCAAGTTATGTCCTTTACTCTCACCTACTTGATGTTAATTCTGACCAACACATTTGGCATGACGAATCCACCTTTATCCTCCAGATTCACACCCGGAGGAGGTTAGGTTTCATACCTTGGGCAACCCTCAACCCGGAGCCACTCCCGCTGGGGGCAGTTTTTATAACCCTCATCAGAACATTCCTACTGGAATGATGCCCAACCAACCCCTTATGAATCAGCCTGGAGGAGGGTCTTACAATCTCGGACAGAGCCATGGTGCTTACCAGAACCCTAAATGGGTTGTGATTCTCCAAACACAATATTTCCAAGGAGCTTGGGGCCAGATACCGCAACCTCGTCTCCCTTTTCTAGCCACGCTCAATCTGCTAGACTTATCTAAGTTGATGCATGACCATGTGTGTCGTGATCCTACATGGCCCCCCGTTCCCACAAAGCTTCCTTCAGATATTCCAAAATTCCAAGGCAAGAATGGAGAGGATCCTGGTGATCACGTTACCAACTTTCACTTATGGTTCTCTTTGAATTCCCTTAATGATGATTCCATTTGGTTAAGATTATTTCAACGCACCCTCATAGGGGGGCATACAGGACCTTCAGTTAAATGGTTTTAGTCTTCCTTAACCACTTCCAATTGTCAGTACATTACGATGTTCGCCTAGAACTTTTTTCGACCTTACACCAAGACAAAGACACTCATATCTTGGATCACATCTAGGAGTGGCGTAGATGAAAGAGGTCGATCAAGACCTGCATACCCCAAAAATTATTGTTAGAGTGGTTCCTTAAGTCTTTATATCCTCCTATTTCGAAGGATGTTGCTACATTTGGGGTTACATATGAGGAAGAAGTAATATTCAAAGCCCAGCAATTAGATCTTATATATGCTCAGTCTAGGATATTATACGAGTTTCTTCTGGACACACCAAGGTCAAACTATGACCCTAGACAAAAGCTCGGGCCTCATGTCGATGGCATTGTAGGCTTTGCCAATGTGAAATCCACAGACTCGGTGACAAGACATTTGAAAGAGTTGTCTCTAAACCAATCTACACGAGGGCCAACTTCGTCTATGTCTTCCAATCCCACTCAGTCGATGGATATACATTCCGTGAAATCGTCAACTGGCCCAAATGGTAACCAACAACCAGGCGAGAATAAGAAGAAAGGACGTAATAATAATCGTAAGGGTGGGAAGAATAATAATAAACCCAAGGATAATGGTAATAATGAGAGGATGAATAATAATATTGGTGAGGGCAAGAAAGAAAGGTGTAAGGTGAAATTTCCCTATAATATTTGTACAAATGATCATCTTACTCATTTATGCCCAAAACTTGTAGAAGCTGTGAGGATCTTATCTCTACCTCTCGTCATGCTGACGAATCCTTTCCCACATAAGCAACATATGGCCTCGATCTCCTCAAATGTTAGAAATGTGGTCGGTGGGAGTCAAAACCCACCGGTACAAGACGGTGACCGTTTGTGCATCAATATGGTCAATTCTCAGGTTAATGTAGCCACCCGGTCTCGTGATTACATCTCTCCATAAATTGTACCTAGTCTAGAATCTCCTCCTCCTCCAGAGATTCCCTTGCAGATCGAAAAACCAGAGCCACCGCCTTGTATTCCAAAAGGAGTACTCAAGCTCTCTACCCACAATCTAAATGCTAGAGCTGCTCAGAATTACTCTATTGTTGAGGACCTAGATCAAACCCCTTGTGTGATGTCAGCCCTGGAGGTACTCCAGATGTGTCCTTCATAGAGGAATGCCTTGCTATATGTGTTAGGGGATCTAAACCCCAGTGGCTCGAAATTTATCAAGTTTGACATCACATATGTGAAGCCTCGCTTTCTTTACCATGTGGCATTCCAAATCCACATGGGTTACTTGAAGTATACCATCAAGTGTGTAGTTGTTGATCAAGGCACTACAACATGTGTGATGTCCCTGATCTATTGGAAAGCTCTCAGCTCTCCGACTCTCTCTTAGTCTCTGACCATGTTGACTTCTTTTGAAGGTCGGTCCTTACGCCCTCATGGTATTCTTCATGCCTTACCGGTCCAGTTAGGTGGGAAGACGATAGAGGTGGATGTCGAGGTAGTTGATGTGCTCCTCGATTATAACTTGTTACTAGGACGTAATTGGACTTATGGTATGAATTTCGTCGTATCATTCGTCTTTTGCACTCTTTGTTTTACTCACGATGGGAAAATCGTGACGATTGACCAGTTGTCCTTTGTGTATGTTATCCCCAGTGAATCTGTTAGACCATCGATCCCTGTGGTCGAAAATTCTCAGTCAACAACTAAGAATATTGGTGTATAAATGTATTCATCCCTTATGGGTACCTTCAACATCGTGGCATTGATTCACCATGTTTACGCCATGTCCAGTAGGCATGTTTCATCAGAGAGGTTTGTTCCTTTCTGCACTTCCTATTTTAACGATCCTTGGACTCTACCTTCCTCAACTACGTCTTGTGAAGCTCATTTGCATGCTTGAATGGACATGCCTCTATCGGAAACAGAGATAGCGTATCAATTTGTTCTTGACTCTTCTGTCGATCCCGATCCTATTAACTCGCAGATAGATGAGGAAGATCGTGTTCTTAACCCTGTGTGGCCCACTTCATCATTTTTCTCACATGAATTCCTTGATGAGACTTTGCTTTCGAATGAATCTATCATCAAGGCCATGAATGGTTTTGACAAAACTTGGGCTGATATGCACCATCACTCTTATTTTGTCCCAGAGCTTGCTAGAATCAAACAAGATGACTTTCACTCTACTCTGAGTGAGATAGTCGGTCACACCGTAGTTCCACTTAATACACTTCCAAAGAAAATATGGCAGGTATCTCTCCTACCGTTGTGATCAATATCTCTCGTATCCCTAGCAAGATTGAAAATGTACACATCGGTGCGGATTGTTCGCCAGAAGAAATCCTGATCTACACTGAGATCTTCAAGGAATTATGAAATGTATTTGCTTGGTCATATGAAGAGATGTCAGGAATCGACCCTCGAATTGTCGAACCTGATATTAAAACTTACCCAGATGTTATGTCAGTTCGAAAATGTCTTAGAGATGTCAATCCCCGGAAGGCCCCTGCTATTAAGGCAGAGGTAGAGAAACTACTTAATGTTGGCTTTATCTACCCGATTCCCTTGACTGAATGGGTATCCAATCTCATTCCTATAAATAAGAAGCAAGGAACCATCCATGTATGCATGTATTTCCATGACCTGAACAAAGCCTATCCTAATGACAACTTCTCGACACCTTTCATCAGAGTCTCGACGAGTATGCGGGAAGCAAAGTTTTTTCTTTCATGGATGGATTTTCATGGTATAACCAAATTCAAATTAAACTTGAGGATCAACATAAGATGGAATTTATTTGTTCGTGGGGAACCTTCGCATACTGAAAGATGCCTTTCGGCCTTAAAAATGTCGAAGTGACCTTCCAATGTGCTATGACCTTCACATTCCACGATCTTAAGCATATGGTTGAAGCTTATCTTGACGATCTTGTTGCTCACTCTCATAAGAGAGTGGATCACCCTAAGCACCTTCGGCTAGTTTTTGAAAGATGATGTCATTACCAAATATGGTTGAACCTTCATAAATGCATCTTTTTCATTAGGTATTGACTTCTTCTAGGATTTTTAGTCTCTGAGACTGGGATCATGGTAGATCCGTTAAAGGTTGAGGCAATACTTCAATTGCCTCCCCCACACACAATTCGACAACTTCAAGGTTTACAGGGGAAAGCTAACTTTTTACGTTGATTTATAGTAAACTATGCCAATATTACTAAGGGTTTCATGCGTCTTTTGAAGAAGGACACCTCTTTTGTCTGGGATGAGCGAGCCTAGGAGTCCTTCGATGCTTTGAAAAAATATTTGGTATTGACGCCTCTGCTGAAGTCTCCTAACTACAATAGGTATTACTTGCTTTATGTCGTTGCGTTTGAAGAAATGATTGGTATGGTTTTGGTTCAGGAGGATGATGAGCTTCACGAGCATGTCATATACTATCTTAGTCAAAATCTAGTCGGTCCTGAGCTCAAATATTCTCATGTTGAAAAGCTAGCTTTGGTTGTTGTCCATGCAGTCCAATGATTATGCCATTATATATTACTTTGCAAAACTACTATGGTTTTCGTTTTCAATCCATTTCAATACATCCTTACCAAGCATAACATAGAGGGAAAATACAATAAATGGATTATCATTTTACAAGAATTCGATCTCGATTTCGCTTCTATGAAATCCAAGAAATCACTAGTCTTTGCAGATTTAATATCCGACTTCCCACATTTGGACGAGGATTTTATTCATGTTGATTCTTTTGCGAATGAACACATTTTCCTTGTCTCATCGTCTAACCCCTAGTATGGACACATTGTTCTCTATATTCAAACTTTGAAGTTCCCTTAGCATCTCTCGCGAGATGATTGACGGCGTGTATGATACCAAGATAAGAATTACCTTATCGTCGACGACACTCTGTATCATTGAGGAATAGACAATATCATGTGTCATTGTTTAACTCACAAAGAAGTCGAGTCAGTTCTAAATGATTTCCACAGTGGGGCTTATGGTGGTCATCTATCCGGGTTTGCGAGACCCCAGAAAATTTTGCAATTTAGTTATTTCTAGATGTCTATCTTTAAAGATTGCGTTGAAGCGGTTAAGAAGTGTCACCCCTGCCAGGTTTTCAGTTTGAAAATGTGCTCACATCCATCCCCTCTCCATCCAATCATTATCATCGGTCCCTTCACCAAGTGGGGGGTGGAATTTGTGGATTTCAACCCAACTTCGGCTGGAGGGAATCAACACATTATTGTGGTCATAGACTACTTTACTAAGTGCGTCGAGGCCATGCCTACAGTTATATCTGACGGGAAGACTGTTGCCTTCTTCGTATTCAATCAAATTATCGTCAGGTTCGGAATCCTGAGTGAGATTGTCATTGATCATGGCAGTCACTTTTAGAATGAAATGATGGAATATCTAGCATCCAAGCTGGGGTTTAAGCATGGTCATTATTCCCCTTACTACTCCCAGGACAATGGATAGGTAGTGGCTATCAACAAGTCTCTCAAGACCATTTTGCAAAAAATCATCATCCAAAACAAATCTGACTTGCATATTATGCTATATCCCGCACTTTGGGCATATTGATCCTTGGTCAAGACTGCCACCGGATTTTCTCCTTTCCAGTTAGTACACAATGTGAAGTCGATCTTACCTATTGAATGTGAAATCTCTTCTCTTAGATTGGCAGTTGCACTACTCTCTAGAACTTCCGATCTCAAGCGAAGCTTTGTATACCTAGACCCTTGACGAGCAACGTCGAGACGCCTCTACAACTATTGAAGAAAATAAAGATGGTTCAAGGTCCAATACGATAATTTTGTCTATCCTCGGTTGTATGCTGAGGGTGACTTGGTCCTTTTATATGATCAAGCCAAAAAAACGTTGGGGGAAGGCAAGTTCAAACCCATGTGGCATGGTCTCTATATCATACGACGTGTCTTAGAAAAAGGAGCCTATGAATTAGAAGATAATGAAGGGAACATGTTGGTCGAGCCCAGGAATGGGCTCTACTTGAAAAGATATTATGTTAGAGCCACAAGATTGGGTGTAACTCTTTGTATACTAATGTAATTTAGTGTATATATATTTTCCCTTTATTTTTGTCTTCAACTTCCTTATCGAGTTTTCCCTTGGTTAGCAGATGTCAACGGAGTCTTCGATCTACTTAGGATTCACATACGGAGCCATTCGTCATACATGAAACTTGTCTTTCACCACTTGGGTGGTTTACTCACCCGAGGGTCTACTGGTGTCTTCAGGTGGCGTATGCCTAGGGCCATCCACAAATAGTGTGGTCGAATATAGCATCGTTATAGAACTTTTGCGTGATGCCATTTCACATGGTATTCACTCTTTGGAGGTTCACCTGGATTCCCAATTAGTAGTATGTCAGTGAACGATAGTTACTGTGTGCGTGACCCTACGTTACTCCGGCGATTCCTACGGGTATGTCTTTTAGAACAACAGTTTGATTTTATTACTTATCATCACATACCTAGGAGTTCTAATTATGTATCTGATGCTTATGCTAATTTTGTTTTAGATTGGCATGTGTCACATAACTAAAGAAAATAAAACATTCTCATCAATGTACACATTATAACATAAGTAAAGTCGAAGAACCATGTTTTATATATATTTCAAAAAATATGATGTTTATAGTACAAAATTAGGGCCAACGCCCTCAATACATATATACAGCCAATAATACAAATCCATGACATCTGTGTATGTGGCATCGGATGTGTTTCATGCTAACAAACTATGGCATTTGTGAGATGTCGAAAGTGTCGAACCCAAGCATTAGGCATGACAACCACCTATCGTTGCATAGCCTCCGGCAGATCCTATACCTGAACCATCGGAATCCTTTGTGTCAAACGAGACAGGTTTCCCTACACATTTTGAAGGACTCTCTCTGCTTCTCCTCCCACCACCTCATCTCCTCGGTGCCTCCGACGATGTCGTGGAAGCCCGTCTGGCCGTCATGGACCTATGTCTGTGTCACATACATGTCTAGTTAGTACTTAAACATCATCCAAAAATATATTTTTTTTCCTATACAAAAATACAAAAAAATGAAATATTTAAAAACTTTGACATACCTATGTCCCTGTAGGTTGTCCCTGGTGGCAATGTCATGTTAGGGTCCCCTCTGAAGTCGATCCCTATATAGGGGTAGTCATCTAGATCAATGACATGTCATCTCCACCAGTAAAATAAATCATCATTGTAGGGTGTGGGCACCCTACCTCCCTCCTGTCGTCTCATCTCCTCAGTCCACCATGCCATGGATGGATCATGAGGTCCTTGAGGAATGATATCAACTCTATGTCCCAAACCTGGAACCCACTCGAAGAAAAAGATACACAAGATGGAAGCAAACTCGAAGTTCCTCTTATCACCTTGTTTGCATTCTGTCAATTGGCTCTTCATATTAGCCAGTAGCGAGGTGCACCAATCATACATTGTGGGTCTCAAACACTCTACGGAGTAGAACATAAGTGGCCTCGATGTCTAGTGCAACGAAGTTGATCCTATGATCTGGGTCAAAACGTGGACAACAATATTGAGGCTTAGATTGTTTATCGCTTGGATGGGGAGTTAACTCCAGACCTTCTCGGTCCCTGCAATGCAGTGAGCATCTATGTATTCTTCTATCTTCATACCGCTCCCAGCTCCCCGAGCTTTGAGGTTCACCACCTCACCCTGACATGACAACCACATCAAGAAATAAATATCCTCGACTTATATCCTTAATGGTTGCCCATCAAGGTTGAAGGTCTCAGTGCCTGGATCCCAGTAATCCACGAGAAACCATAGCAACCTCACTTGGGCCCTCATCCCTTTGAGTGCCCAAAACTTGAACAACTCGCATCTTTTCAAGGCCATTTGGGCCACCGGATCTCTTTCCACAACATCATCTACCTCCTCATGTTCCCTTTCCCTCCACTCTAGCACCATCTTGCTAGAGAAACATCACTTTTTGAGTTAACAACCATCAAAAACTTTGTTTACTAACATATACGGGGGCTGCAGCATTCACAATCATGTATATGGCTTAGTATACACCGACTGTATTTTAGACAGCCGCGTATACGTGACCTGATGAATGGTATCCTGCGTACACCTAAACCTTTGATTTGTGCCCTATATTGCTTAAAAATCCAAACATAAATACAAAATGTAATCCACTAGAAAGAAAGAGGAGGGGAAGAGGAATTACCTGGTTCAGATGTTCATTGATTCTGTCACTCGTCGCTTCCGCAATCACCAGTTGAAGATCAGAGGTAATTTGGTCCAAAATTCACTATTTGGGTAAAAAAGTCAAATGACATAGTAAATTTTGGTTTTTGTTACTGTTTATAGCAATTTTTACCCATTTTGCATAGTTCTGAATCATATTTTCACCTAATGGATTAATACAGCAGTGGATTGAGTTTTTTTTTGTAGTTTTCGCCAAAGATTCTTGTTGTTTTTAGTGTTATGTCAACCGTTCGTAACTACGGACATGTATTTTCGCTACCCAACATATGGGATAGGTATATGTTCCAGCATACACACTTGCATTGTCCTATAATTGTCACTCATATGCCTTAGGTACGAACCCATTTTTTAGCGATGCAGAACTCTCCATTTGTTACAAGACGTGTAGTTATCAAATGGTAGAGACTTACCAAACATGGGTACCCTAGTTAGATCCTCTGCTTCATTTGGTGCCCATGCAGAGATTTTTTTCCATAGTACTGAGAGTCCCTTATAACTAATACACAACTTTATGTTGAACCTAATTTCTCACTCATAAACATGCTGACCTATACCTAGAGGACTCCTAGGTGAGTTTGATTTAAGATTTTTTCCGACTCGTTTTCAAAAATCGAAAAGATTGTCGAGTGAACTTGTCTCTTTCATACTCATAAATTGGATTTGAAAGGACACCTATTTGGTACAATTTTATCCCTTTTTCAAACTAAGAAGACTAAGATTATGAAAAAGGACATTTTTTGGCATTAAGTTGTGATTGCATAGCATGCCCTTTCATGGAGTATTGATCCTATTGTCGGTTCTTGCTTTGCATTATAAACCATTTGCCTCAACAGTTTTGCATACTCAACCAAGCAGAGCCTTGTTTATATCCTTCACATTTTGACACCCTATATCGAGGAGGGAACATTCCCCCAAGTGTCCATCTCCTGCATGCACCTCCTTGCATCGAGCAAAGGTATGTTCAAGTTTGGAACTAGTTTTGCTTACTTGCGACACTTGTTTCCTCCTATGTATCATAGCATTCATTTGACTATGAAAAAACAAAAAAAGATGGGCAGGAAGGGAGTATTATCTTATATTGGCAGCAATTGTATTTCCTTTGAACAGAGCACAAAATTTTTTAGTCCACTTTTCATCATAATTTTGGGTTTAGCATGGCCTTAGGAAGTTGAACTCGTTACATAGAGTATACTCCCTCGATTGGTTACTCTTCCAATCCCTATGGAGAGTTTGATTGATGCCTCCTGCATCTCATGGTTTCATCATTGAGTCTATGTTTCCAGAGTCTTCCATATGTCTCATTCTCTTGTTCAAAGGATGTCTATCAACCTGTGTCGGCCATTCCTCAGAACTCTTAACTTTGCATGTCAGTCATACCCTCAATTTGTCTCATAATCACATGAAGTTGTAGCTCTATTACGCACCCTGGTCCTACTTTCTCATTGGTAGGTAACCTTGAACTCAATAGTTGACATTTCATCATTGGTCGTTGACTGGTTGATTTCCCTTGTGTTCAATGGCAAGACATCTATTCACACATTGGTATTCGTGTAGTGTCTTGGATGCCATTAGTCTTATTGGTGGTTTCCTCGCCTTTGTCAGCAGTTTTCCTCATTGGTTACTATTTAGAGGGTCTTTTTTGTGTACCTCTTGCACTTGGAACATGTGAAAGACGCACAGGGTCGTTGGTTCGTGAACATGTTCTTCGTCCGATTTCCTCCAAATCATCAAGCTCCTACTTTGTACCTGATCCGTAGGATCTTTTAATGACTATGGTTGAGTTTTAATTTTGCATGCGTTAATTATCCAATTGAGAAGCTTAATGAAAGAATGAGGAAAAGAGAGGAATTATGACAACCATATACACATATGCAGATCTGAAATGAAATAATAGATAGCAAACCATAACACGAGAATTGATAACGGAGTTCAGCACAACTTTGCCTACGTCTTCGGGCCTTTGTCTCTGTGGGGGGGTCTTCTTTATTTCTGTTCAAAATATCAAAAGTACATCGCAGCAGTGCCAATTGGCTACAAGACTGATCTAGTCATGTTCTTCCAGATCTCTAGAACCCTGCAAAGAAAATGGCACGCAAAACGGACATCCGGAGCTCCCAGAAATGGCCCGCAAGTGTTTGCTCCTCAATAGCTTCCCTGCATAAAAATGGCTTTGGCTTGGCTTCCCTTCAGCATAAGTCTACTATGACTGTCCTTCATGGCCTCCAACAGGCCAAGTTTTTATAGATCTGAAGTTGGTTTTCCATCCCCAACTTCCTCCCAAAATTTGGGCTCCAAAAATGCCCAATATCTCCCAAAAATGGAGAAAATCCATTAATAACAGGCTCAATATCAAATAAAATCAAATACAATATACAAAAACCCACTTTTGTATAAAATTAGGTGTAGCCCCCAAAATGCACACGCTCCTGGTCATATCGTGGATGGCCATGTGGCCATGCGCTCCTCCATTTGTGCGTTGGCCCCCTATCCCCGGCTCCTGGTCTTCGGCGTGGTCATAGGACCGTGGGCTAACAATCTTACCCGTGCGCCCAAATATGGTGGATAGGCCCCGGTCATATGCGAGCGTCGAGGAACCAAGGGCCAGGCCCTATCCGCAACAGTCCCGTGGTCGTGGTATTAAACCGTGGTCATACGTGAGTAATGAAACTGAGGGCTGGGGCTAAGCCCCGGCCCTTTCCGCCTCCTAATAAACCTTGAACCAAACATAAATAATTTTATTGTCATATAGTTAATAAGCAATACCTGTGGGGTGGGCGGTTAGCCCGGTCTTGCCAGTCCACAGCCCGGGGGAGAGGTCGGGGGTTCGACCCCGGTGAAACCACATAATTTTAGATAAACCACGAACCAACCATAGGGTGCCACATGGAAGCCCATGAATGGGCCACGTGGCACCTCGAAAACCAATCAAAAAGTGCCAAGTATCAAACGTTGATTCATCCATGTGCCTGCCACCTGTCACCGTACCTGCCCTGTCAGCCTTGCCACGTTAGCCTGTGCCACGTGTCACCCTTACAGTGGTGACACGTGTCACCCTCTGACTGGTCCAATTGTCTGCCGTACACCACATCACCTACCACATGTCGTCTCTAGGAGTTTCCACGTCAGTTGTACGGTCATACGGCCTGTACAATCATCCTACCACATGGCACTATACGGACTGTACAGTCATCCCATTTTTTTGCCTGTTTAGGTTTTCAGACAGAACGTAATATCTTTCACATACGAAGCCCATTTGATGAAGTAAACATATGGCCGAAATTAGGAAGGTGAGACGGACGCAATGGCACTGGTTTCATCGAATTCCGAGCACTTTCATTTTTTAGCCTTTTTTAGCCCTATCAGGCTTCTGGATCCGATTCCGGATCAGTACCTCATGCTGAATGATGAGAGATGTCTTAATGATATCCTTTTAGTGGGTCTCTTTCCATCGACTTCAGCTCATCTATTCAAGAAACAAGACCTAGAGTCTTGTGAGTACCTAGAGGCTTGCATTCATTAACGGCAGGTTCTCTCGCCATCAATAGTTGGGAATACATCAATGTCTCATGATCGATGGATTCTTCAAGTGTTCAACCATGACTCCTTTATTCACACTTGTAAGAATGTACTCAGTGCCTTGATACCCACTTTCATCATCGATAGGTTGTCTCACATTTGTTAACAGTATACCTCAATGACCGGTAATCAAACAAACTCTCATTGTGTTCGACCTCAACTCCTTTATTCACATGATGTAGACTTGCACCTTTTGGAGGATTGTGTAGAAGACTTGAAGACATCAGTTTGCAGTTGCAACTTTCTTGAGTTGTTGCTACCTTTTCATTGGACCAGTACCTATGTGATTTCAGTGATCATGGGAGATCAGATTGTACTCCATCGTATACAGATATCTTCAGATTGATTTTGAGACTAGTTTTTCTAGGCCTTATTCGTGACTATGACAGTCTTTGGCATGTAACCACATTTGCTTTTGCCTATTCATGGTCATGGACATTTGTTTGGTATATTTTCACATGGATCTGTAGTGTAATTCAAATTGGCAGCCATGTATGCAAAGTCAATACAGTTGTAATGAACAACTAGTTCTTCCAAATGGGTCCCCATTATTCCACTTTTAGGTTTTTATAATGTATTTCGGCCATCGTAGATACTCCTATGACCTCACACATTAGGGTGCATCTGTTATAACAAGATTTGCCTCACCCCATGCAATCTTGCACAAAAGGTATTTTTTCATTTCCCTATGCAGACTTAAAGTCCCTTTTTGCAAATACCAGAGCTAAAAACATAATCTTTCCACATATATGTGCCCTACCTACATTACATCATGTGTATACACAGGTTGCACCACTATAGCCCGCATACATCAGGAAATGTGCCCAAAATGGAAAAATGGTGTCGGGTTTCCATGTCACGTCACGAGATCAATGATCCTTGGCCTTCCATATACTAGAAACATTCTGACTCTGCCCTTCAGTTCCATTTAAAGGCTATAAATGAGCCAAACCCGAGCTATGGAAAAGAGGAGAAATAATTCAACTTTGAGAGCAAAGTTACTCTAGAGAAATCATTCACTTCACATTGAGTTTGCATCCATTTATCCTTTAAGTCTGAACACATTGTCCAGCCCCCAAGATCTTCCCTTACTGATTCAGAGTTTCATTGTCTCTCTTATATGAGCTTGCCTTTGGTGGAGGATTGAAGTGGTGGAGGCCCAACTAGAAGGAACTTAGTTTCTCGGTTTCGAATTGTGCCGACATGGAATTCTGTAACTCATTCACTTATGTTGATTATATCTTAATAGAAATACTCTTTTCTCGTCCAATTAATATCTTGCAAATATTTGAATTATTATTCCATGGGCATGTTTGTTATGAATGTTGATGGATTATGATATCGAATGTGCTAACATCATATATTATCACCATATGCTTGTGTTGCTTGGTTGTTGAGGACTAGTTGCATGTAAATTGCTTTGAGTCAAGTGCTCAACGGTGGACTTCATCGAACATATGGACAAGGTAGGCCTCTTATCTTGTCTTGTTGGCATATTTGCTTATATAGTATACTTGAGATTAGAGTTGATTTCTGCATTCATTTCCGTCTGTTGTGGTTTACCCCTAGCCATATAGAGATTTTCCTCGTAACATAAAGTAGAAAGGAATCACTCGACCACAAAAAGGGAAGCCTTGTCGATGTTATTTGCTTTGCAAAAATTCCATCATTACTTACTTGCGAACCCATTCACACTTTTTATAGATCATCAGGCATTAAAATACCTAGTCAATAAACATGTTCATCAAGGAAAAATATACTGTTAGTTATTACTATTCCAAGAATTCGAATTTGATATAATCGTCCGACCGGAGAAAAAGAACATCAGGCCTGACCATCTGTCTCAACTCGGGACAGGGGAGGATCCGACCAGCATAGAGGACAACCTTCCAGACGCACATATATTCTATGTCGAAGTAGCACCAAAAGATCTGGAAGAAACAACAAATTTCTTGGAGGAGGGTAGGGCACCCGAAGATCTCTTAGCAAATTAAAATAAAGTGTTATCTCTAAAAGTAGCACCATTCACAATCATAAACATATATCTATACAAAATGTGTAAGGTAGCTAGAGAGGTAGTGGGGGGGCCCAGAGGGCCCATAGTGATAATAGTGGAGGCCATTCAATGTAAGGTGGACTAGGTCCACTATATTATTAAATAAGGCCCACTATGGTAGTTAGATATAATAAATGGGTAATTAGATATAATAAATGTAAGAGGACTTCTTAGAAGGTTCTACTTCTAGAAGATTCCTCCTCTAGAATGTTCTTAGGTGATGGTAGCACTATATAAAGGGGTTCAAGAAATGTAATGAGACATGAAGATAAGTATTGTATTTGGAGAAATAGCTCAATAGGAGGATGCCCCCTCAAAGAGGCAAGTGAACAGGAGAGGATCCCTTCCATAATAGGATCCATTGTATGGTGTTGCCCTACCTCAAGGGTTTTGATATAATAAAGTTGTGATTTTCTATATTGTTATTCTATATCTCTTGTGGTGCTTTTTTATTCAGTATTTGGTTCTTAACAAAATGGGACTTGATGATGTCTTAAGGAGATGTGTTCTAGAACATGAAAGAGAAGACATTATTAATGAGGCACATGCAGGACCAGCTGGGGGCCACTTTTAAGATGACAGGACAACGCAAATGATACTTCAGGCGGGTCTGTGGTGGCCAACTCTACATAAAGATTATCCCGAACAGGTCAAGAAATGTGATAGGTGTCAAAAAATGGGTCAACCTATGTGGAAGAATGAAA
The DNA here is from genome assembly GCA_009831015.1 of Picea engelmannii. Taxonomy (NCBI): domain Eukaryota; kingdom Viridiplantae; phylum Streptophyta; class Pinopsida; order Pinales; family Pinaceae; genus Picea; species Picea engelmannii. Next base: position 573,248 of record ML782425.1, read on the forward strand.
TTCCATTATAGTCGGTCAACCCTAATCGACCATTTGAGATCTCGGCCATGGACTTTGTTGGTCCATTTCCTCAAAGAGAAAGAAGAAGAGGCACGAAATATATTATCACTGCAGTCAAATATGTGACTAAGTGGGTGGAAGCAGAACTAGTCGAAATATGCACTAAAGAGGTCGCGGTGAAATTTATTTATGAGAACATAATCACAAGATTTGGATGTCCACTAACACTAATCAGTGACCAAGGGACACATTTTGTAAACGAGATGATCTAAGTCCTGCTAAAGAAATTTCTCATTGATCGCAGAAGAACAATGACATACCATCCCCAAGCAAATGGTGATGTTGAAGCATTTAATAAGACACTACATAAACAACTCACTAAAATTTGTGGCATCGATAAGAGAGACTGGGAGGACAAAATTCTTGTAGTCTTATGGGCATATGTATCTGCTTATAAGTGATCGACTGAAAATACTCCCTTTAACATTGTCTATGGAAAACAAGTTGTGATCCCACTTCACTTCTGGGCCAACTCAAATAGAGCAGCAGTTGTTTCTAAATTTGAAAAGGACAGAAGCATGCAGGATCATCTTTACCAATTGAATAAGCTAGAAGAAGGAAGATTAATAACATTGCACCACCAATAATTTCAAAAACAACAGCAGAAAGCATGGCATGATCGTCATCTAAAAAGGAAGGAGATGAAAAATGGAGACCTAGTTCTACTATATGACAGTTGTATCAAAGGAAAACCCAGGAAGTTAGATATGGCATGGCTTGGTCCTTATGTTATAGAACATATTCAACCGGCGGGCGCAGCTCAACTTCTAACTTTGTCAGGGAATCCATTTAAAAAGGTAATTAATGGTGCTCGATTAAAGAAGTATAATACATAAACATGAGGAACCATGTTGGCAAAGTCCTTAGAAAGTAATTCCAACAGGGATGGACCAGAACTGGAAATATAACAGTCTGGTCGAAGTCAGAAAAAAATGATGTGTAGATTAATAATAGTATCAGGAGATATATCATTTTTATATTAATAAATTAAAAGTCATTTATAAAGAATTTCGATATAACATTCAGGTATAAGAAACTGTTATAGGAAAAGATAAGTATTAAATAAGTTCCAAATCTTGTAAGAAAAAGTAAAGGACAAGTAGAATGGAGAGAGAAAGAATCCCCTTCGTTAAGCCACAGAGAAAGTGGATGAAGATGAGATCGTCACATGAATCCATCTATAGACTTACGAGAAATCCTCATCAAGCGACAATCAATTGATCGAGGCAAATCCAGATCAAACGAGCAAAGCCATCATAAAGGGGACTAAAATAAAACAAACAAATGAAGTAATTATCAAGAACATCAACTAAGAATAATCAACAATAGGAAACCCAACAAAAGGACAGTACATTTAAGACGAGACAAGAAAGGACCGATGGACATGACAAGAACATTAATGCTCAACGCGATGCAGAAGACCGTTGCATAGCCACTAATATAACTTTGGTTCGACTCAACACAAATGAAATCCAAGTAGAAATCGCTACAATTAATGCTCAACATGACCTGCATGCATGCCAACTAAGCACTAACCTAGACGTCCCCTCATACGAGTCAAACATACCACTAACAGTTATGACAAAGGCACTAGAATTTAAGGAAAAAGTGGCTGCAATTAATCTAAATCTCCCTCTCCCGTCTATAAATTTGGAGGACACATATGACTTCGCGTCATTATTATTTTCTCCCCCGCAACAGAGTATAGAGTTGATCGAGCAATGGAGCAAACCTGCAACTTCCCTCGACTTGTTAAATATCGTCGAACTGGACTTAGATATGACGAGAATGAGAGGATAAGTCTTTGAGACAGTGGAAGGATCAAGAACAAGACAAAGGTTCGATAGAACAATCGTAGCGTCGTTGCAAATCTGAATGTAGAATATCCGACATTCGCAACTGGAGGAGATGGATTGGAGCAAGCAGTGGAAAATTTTTACAGAATGGGGGTTGGAGGACAGTTTTTGGAAGCCTGAGATAGAATTCCTAGCAAAAGCAAGAATCGCACACCTCTTAGGAGCACCACAAGTTGTCTACTTTGGGCAATGGAAGGAACAAGCAACAAATTTTGTTGTCATTCGGTATCACCGTGGATATATCTAGCTCGACAATTCAATAGCAATAACAAGTGGGCTTATTCACAGAATCACCAGCATTCCAAAGATGGGGGTCAAGTTCCCAAAAACTTCAAATGCAAATGCTTGGATGCAAATTTTGACCGGGTCAACAACAACAAAAAGTTCCAAAAGGTTACTTATCAACAAGATCCCCGACTCGCACAAGATGCAGTGCAATAATTGTATTATTATGCTTTACACCAGCTACTTGAGCTTCTGATGTCAAAATGACCATGGTAGAGTCAATCGGCTAAATCTTTAAAAAAGCATAAATATTCAACTAATCTAAACACATGGCCAACATCATCCAGACTAACTGCAAGGAATGCCAAGAAGCAGGTAAGGCCATCAAATTCCCTTCTTTATTAATCTGGATAGCAATGGAGAAATATAGTCTAGTCAGTGAACCTGCATTCACAATTAATAAGGTTCCAACAATGGAAAATTATAGAATTTTCACAGCAGAGCAGGCAAGTGCCTCTAGATCGCTACCTCCACAAGAAATGTTTCGACTATGGGTCGGAAACTTAAAAGATAGCTCACATAGATGGTGCGTCAAGCAACTGGTTCGTTGGGCCCTCCTGACACCCTGCCATATTCAGTTAGAACTCTATTGCACCAAACTTTGGTGTGGATTGGAGTCAGCCTCGAAACCAGAGTTACATTATAGTTGACGGCAAAGGAAATCTTCACTGAATTAGAAAGATAGACATACCAGAAGATAGAAATTCCTCCTGAAGTTAACCAACTAGGACTACCTTTGGTATTCCCCCTTACTGACACAGAACGGGAGGAGGAAAGAGAAGCAGAGTTATATGCAATACCCTTTGTTGAAGACTTAGTAGCACTAGCAATCGTTCCTGCATGATCTTCGCCCAGAAAAAGAAAGCAGCCGGGGAAAAAAGATAAAGGGAAAAAGGTAGTCAAAGTCGAAGAAATATCTTACAACACAGAAGAGATCTAGCAGGAGACTTTTTAATCGACCGGAGGTATCGACTTTAACGACTCCGTCATTCAAGAAAAGATGACTAGTATCACCGGCAAAATTGCTGAAAAAATCAAGTAGACAGAGAGGAAAACCTGATAGGAGACTGCTACAATGAATAATATTTTAAGCTCGTTAGTCAAACCTAGAATGAAGGAATCCATGGAGAAATCTAAACTAAAAAAATAGCAGGACAAACAAATCAAAAATACACTCTGATAGATTGAAACAAGGGGAGTAAGGAGGCATAAGATACATGAATATTCACCATTGTGGAAACCCTAGAAAAGGTCACAGAGACCCGATCAGAATTAGAATTCATGACGAATCCAACACCAAGTAAAAGGATAGTGATCGACCCGACAATTTACTTGACAAGAGAATCCCCACCGGCTGAGCTAGTAGCCATAGTCAAGGAATGACTTGCAAAGAATAAGAAGAGAGAATTTATAATTGTTGAGTCGTCAGAAGCAATTAAGTCGGACCAACCATCTACATCGGTCAATGAGGAGATCAAGATCGATAGGCCAGAGTAGCCGGAGTCGGTCAAAGGAATATCAATCCAGTCGGCTCATCTGGTCGAAATTGCACACCAGCATGAATCGATCGATCAAATACCAATACAGTCGATCAATCCATTGAAGATATACAGCAGTCAGTCGATCATCAGGAAGTCAACCTCTAGGAACTCAACACCCATGATGTTAATATTCCTGAATTAGGACCAGTAGAGATTATGACCGATGTATCCACATAAGTTAAATAAAGCAACAAGATAACTTAGCAAAACAACAACAAAAATAGGAACATAGAGAGGAATACTTCCCAGAAAATGCTCTGACTAAGGATGTAGTACAAGGTTCGACACAAGATTTGCAGTCTCCCTTACAAAAAGAAATAGAGCAAACACAACAGAAGGAAACAGTAGTAGGGTAACAGGTTGATCAGACTCACTTACCTGCACAACAGACAACACAAGATCAAGATAAAGACGAGGGGGGGCAACAAAAACATCTAAAAAGAGTAAGAAAAAGAAACCAGCGAAAATCATCTTTAAAATGACCCAACCATCCAACCCGTCTAGATCAGCTGGTGAAACTACACTTGACCCAACATCAATATGCAACCAACACATCTTCAACTTACATCAAGTCATCTCAAAAGAATCAACAAAGAGGTGGAAAAAATTATTAAAGAAGGAATTCAGGTTTCAAAAATAAAGGAGGATCAAAGGAAAATGCTACAGGAATGCATAGAGAAGGTCATAAAGCATTTAGGAATAGAGTAGCTACTAGAAATGGAGAGCCCCTTTGCAGGTTTTAAAGACTTCGTCGAAAGTCTAATCAAAGCTAATACAAAAAACCAACAACAAGTTGAAGTTCTCCAAAAGGCAAAGGAAGATATACAACAACCATACCGCCTAGCAGTGACTGATAATCCAGGAATCCAAGACTAGAGAACCACTATCATGGTGACAAAATACAACAATCTTAAAGGACTCAGACAAAATGTGGAAGAAGTCACCAAGCATGCTACAATGCTAAATTCGATGGTAAGTAATTGGCCAACCTACTTTGCAACTGCATTCAACAAGTGTAGAATACAAAAATTTGTCGTCGAAAACATAGAAAAGACCATAAATATGATGATCGACATCAAGATCAAAGAGGCCCTCACAAGTAAGTTAGCAAAAGAAAAAGTAGTTGAGTCACAGCTCTCACAACTCCCACCCAACAATGGTCCTCTTAATCCTATTGTAAAGCAGTTGTCCATTTTCATCACGCATTTCTATGCGATATCTTTCTCCTAATAATATCTTGTGGCATTTTGGGACTGTTGGAATATCTTGTGCATCGGAACTCAATCCTAAATCATGATCCTACAAAATTCAATGAACAATTATTTAATTGCACATACACACATAACATAAATTCAATGAGATAAATGAATTATAAATAAAATCTAGACTCACTACAATCGAATGGGGAGAACTTGAATCACTTGCAACGATATGGAATGAGCTGGAATCTGAAGAATTGTCCATTTGATATTATAATTTTTTTCCTACATTTGAGCCAAAACCATTATCTTGGGAAGCATAAAACAATATGACTTTAAACAAAATTTCAAATGAATTTTAAAATTTAACAGTGTGCATAATTATATTAAGACGCCTCAGTATGTCTGTATATAAAATGCACCAGTGCACTAAATTATGAAAGGCATCGAAGACTGGCCTTTTTTATTGCCTCTATAAAACAAAACCTTCGCAAAATTTAAATGTGGATGTTTGCATTTGCATTTTGTGAATTAAATTGTTTGTCAGTGCATTTTTACTTTTTTTTTATTTTTTTGTTCGGAAAGGTGCATTTTTACTTAAACACTACAACGATGTTGTATAAATTGTATAGTGCAACTATTAAGTAAGTTACAAAAAATCATAGTGTGCATTTATCATCAATGCATCGAAATATATGACAACAAAATGAGTAGGAATTTCAGTTGTTTTTGCATTTGCATAGCAAAACCTCTACAAATTTTAAATGTGGATGTTTGCATTTTCATTTTGTAGATAAAATTGTTTGTTGGTGCATTTTTACGTAAACCCTACATCAGTGCACTATAGACTATATAGTGGACCCCAAAAGTAAGTACAGAAATAAAAACAACACGTGCATATATCATCAATGTACCAAAATATACAACGAAAAAATCAGTGGGAATTTCATTTTTTCTAATGTATGTGTTTATAAATGAAAACCCGATTCATTCTTCCAATATTTTGCCAAATTTTAGAGAGGATATTTGTGCAAGAGAGATTTACAACCAAAGGCTTTGAATTAGGTAGATTTTTTCAAAGATCCAATTTCAAAAGGGATCATCTTAGTTCACATACAAATATGTGGAGGGGAAATTTAAGGCATGTGATTTCTTTCTATTGATCATCTTAATCTCTCCCCTATTTGATTCAAGCAATTTTCAATGCATTCTCATAAAAAAAAGGGTTTCATAATTACCTTTGGTATTGGAAGCCCTAGCTTCCTTGTTGTTTCTCTTGCTTTCCCTCTCTATATTTCACAACGAGAATTTTTTTTAAGCAATAGATTTTTATATGGTTTCCTTACTTATATGTGGGGAAATTGGTATCAGTTGCAATGGGACCACTTCTTACATTAGATTCCAAATTAGCTTGTCGCTGCCATATTTTTTTTAAACATCTTTTGATTAGTGGTGCACACTGTATAGGGATAGAGAACATGTGCGCATGCTCATGTCAACAACACCATTGAATTCAAAATGTACATAATAATAAAAAATAAAACGTCTTTGTGGCTAGTGGTACACATTGTACAGGGATAGAGCATCGGTGCACATGTTCATGTCAACAGCACCATTGAGTTTAAAATGGAAATAATATTGCTTTTAATATCGAATTTGTTATTTTTTAATTTTTTCACAGGTTGGTGGTGCGCAATAAACAGTACTTGGGCATCGATGCTTCTATTAATTTATAAAGCACTATGTGAATACAACAAATTGTAAAAAAACGTTTTTTATTTCGTGAAGGCATTGTTATCATAAACATATGCACATGTCAGGCTGCTAAATTGAAGATTTGAATGACCTGAAACACTAAATTGTCAAACCAGGGTTGGTAAACTTTGAGCTGCTACACTGTATGTGCGGGTAAGGCTCTAATCTCTATCTGAATGCTATCCTTAGAAGAAAACAC
>ML782425.1:590628-609546 GCA_009831015.1 Picea engelmannii
ATATCAGTATGCTGGAACGATTCGGTTGAAGAATAAATAAACACGATTTTGAACGAGTTAATTCTGAAACTGTAACCTATCATGTAAGCAAACACTAACACACTGAAATAACTAAATCTATGACAGCGTAAAGCAGCGACTTGTGCCTGTTTGGCGGGCCCAACCAAACGGCACAAATGTTGTAAGTAATAACCAGAACCAACTATATCATTCTATGCAAACATGGTGTAAACTTCACGCTTTATTAACTTAGAATAAAATACTCAAATCGTATACCAGTCGAGTAACATAACGCAACAGCAGTTTTGTATTCAGAAGCATGTGTTCACGACATAACATAATCCAACCGGCTCTTAGGAGTGATCTCATGTTTATCTAGCTCCCCCCTTCATAACATTCTAAAGCAAAAATACATAAATACAAACGGATCCATGATCCGAAAATAGCTTGGAATCAAGTTAAAAACGGTCTTCACATCTTCGTGACACGTAGTGTCACGAAGTGTGAACGATGAAGAATTAACGACTCAGTTTTATCATTATGCCTTCAATCATCCTGTGAACGATAACTCCATCTGTCATGTGAATCTCTTTGTCTCCCATTCTGAACATAACGCACAGATCTTGAGCGGCTTCATTGGTATCTCCACGGGGTGCGAGTCGGTACCTGGTACTGGCAATCCTGTTCCAAAAATAGAAGTGGTACCTAACCCAAGCGACATTAGTTCCAATATCAATTTAAAGCATCAAAATGCATAAAAATAGCTTGAAACATAAAGATACCTTAAGTAGCCCCATTGAGTGGTAGGGAGATGTCAATTATGTCAAAACAAGGCCAAAAGGGTGGTACTAGGTATAGAAATGGAGGTCTGTGGAGTATAATATAGGAAAAAACATGATCAAAACTCGAGACCAACATCACATTCATATGATTAAATTTATTATACGCATCGATATCTTAGTTTGTAAAAAAAATGTAATTTTCATATCGAATGATTCCTATATTTTCTTTTTTCAGGGAGATTATGAAATTCCAATGGACAAACGAGGGGAAAACCAATATATGCTGGTAGGGATGTCCAAAAAAGTGTAGAAGGAAATGGTAAAAGAAATTAACATAATTGCATCATGGGAGGACCCATCCCAACAACAACATGCATGAGAGGTATGTAACCGTTCATTTATTCTTTTATGTACATCAAATTTAATTATCGCATGAAATACTAATTTTCAATTCTTTTGTTGCAAAAAAAAACAAAAAATAGAACCCATTCAACACATCAGACAGGATGACAAGGAATAAAAGAGTTGATCACAAACTTTGTGAGTATTTAAGTTTCCGGCCTTACTTAATATTTCATGTTTGTTGTGATCTTTATATTTAAATAATTAATTTACAATTGTTCATGGATGTATTCTAATAGGTGCTAACATACAAAGAGGAGCCAATCAATGAATTGATAGACATTGGGATAAGTATGGGTCATGAGTATATGTTGAAGTATTGAGGTTTAATTGAACAATTTGTAAGTAGTTGTGTTGCTTAACTTCCGATGTTTTATAATTAATGCAACAACAAGAAACTTTTATATTAAGTATATCGATTGCACATTGTCATGATGTATTAAACATGCAATAAAACAAAGAATGGAGTGCAGCTAACATAAGAGATTTTGAGATAAGGCGTGAAACATGGCTTCAAAATAATGTGTATTGTTTATGAAATACTTGATACTATGGTACGTTTTTTTATTTACGCGATCATTTATGTTTTACTATAGATACACACACACACACACACACACACACACACGTTGTTTCTATGTTTGTAGATGGAAGATGAAAAGGTGGAACATTAAAAACAAGCCGATCAAGAAAACATTAGGTTAAATAACCAAAGTATAATATCACCTACAAATGATAAATAAATGGGGTATGCATGCAACTCGAGAGATGACAACAATTCAAGTAATGAATGACAATCAATATAATTGAATGTTACTACAAGTTGTACGTTTTGGAATTTTTTTTGTGAAAATCAGAGCTTTTGTTTAATGTACTCGACATATTGTCCCAATTGCATGAGGAAATGTTACTAATGAGTGTAACAATTACATATGGAACATTCGTTAAAACCTCTGCTTCAAATAGTGGAGGTTTTTTTTTTTTTTTTATCAAATCTTATAACACTAAATCCCTACACTACAAGGAGTTCTCCTTGTAGTGTTTAGAGTGTACCTTGAATATGGGATAATGATGGAGCCACTTAATACTCTTAAGTGTGAAACAATACTAGTCTACTCACCAAGTCTAATCAAAAATATAAAAAAGAACATAGCTTGACTTACCAAGTCTAATTAAAAGAAATAGGTCCTATTATTCCATAGCTTGGTTACTTCATCCTTGGATTGGAACTTCTATTGTTATGAAAGAAAAATGTGCATTTCCAACAAGAAGAGAAAAAGGATTGATATTTTCATTTAGGTACAATGGCTATATTTAAGTGAAGTAATTATATATCTTCTCAAGAATCGATAAACTAAAAGTTAACTTGGAAAAACGTCCGACTAATTATTACCTCCACCTCATTGTAGACTAAAGGCTTAAATGGTAAAAATCGTTACATTCACCCTAATGTGCATAGGTGTTGTACGGGCTAGTCGACTCTGTTGACTAGACCCGACAGTCGAGTAAGAGTTAGTCGGTCGACTGTCGAAGTTGAAAGTATAAGTCAATCGAGGGTTCCGTTAACCGATCGACCCAGGCAGTTAAGTAGTTACAACTGCCTAGTAACTGAATATGTAGGTATAAATAGACAAGCATCTATCAGAGAAGATGTATCCATTATGTTGTATTGACTCATCTATCTAATAAAGTGTTGTTCTTTGGGCTTTGTTGGCATTGTTGTGTGTGGGTTGTAAGACCCTAGGTTCGGTTCATCTATGACCAACAAAACCCACCAGACACTGGCCCTTTCGGCATCACCTGCTTGCACAGATGAAGTCTCACTCGAGCTATCTATTAGGATTGGGAGAACTAGGCTTCTGCAGTAGTAAGGGAATGGGAGGCAATCATTCGGTTCATTCTTCCTTATTACGGTTTTGCATGTAACTATGTTCTATTGAGTATCAACTTACTTATGATTAAGATTCATATCATCAGCATATTCCATATTATTGTATATATTTGTTTCTATTACATTCATTAACCTTGCACCAAGTTTAACCCATAAGACAAATCTACGCTACGATGCATGCAAATAGAATTCATAAGAAAAACATAGAAAGACAGACAACACAAGATTCAATATCATCTCTTTAACCTTCCTTTATTCATCCTTCTCATCATCCGACTACTACATTCAAGAACTCTAGATCTCAATATTGACCAGAACATAACAAAACAAAATATAACATAATAGAACCTAACATAACATAATCGAATTGAAGTGTAACCAAACTAAACCCCTAATCTCCCAACCCATTACATATTTATACTGATATCTAGGGAAAAAACCCTAATATGTTCATCCCAAAAATACCACGTTACAATGCATGGTCAACTCAGTTAACTGGTTGTTCGACAGATTTCTTCTGCTTTTCAATCTGCATGTTCCTTTTATGTTGTTCTATTTCTGGAATGTCGGGGTTTTCATCCTTATGTCATGCTTTATTTTCTTTCTTTATTATTTTGTCTACGCGTTGTCTTCCTTCCACACACTTTCTTCATTTTGTGCATTGTCCTCCTAGATGTGCCTCAGTTGCACGTTCTCTAGCTTTTCTTCTTCTTCTATGCTCTTTTCCTCTACTTACCATTTTTCCTCAAAACTGTATCAAAACTGCAAAACTATTTCCAAATTTGCATGTCCAACAGGCCCCCAACACTCACCTGTGGCTCGTCCCTAGCCACTCAAGCATGTTGCTTGCTCTTCCATGCCAAAAGGAAGTTTTGAGAAGTAGCCTTTGATACCTCCACCTCTTTGATCATTATGGCCTCTGTTGTTGTTATCTCCTCTGCTCCCTGCGCAATCAATTTTGTAAGTTTTTCCTCTCCTTCAATCGTTACTTGCTTGACCTTACCTTGCACCATGGTCAATTCTCCAATTACCCTCACTACCTCTTCTTGCATTGGTCCCAGTCTTTGTAGAAGGATCTTTTGTTTATCCCTCATTCTCTCCACTTCTACCTGTGTCTGTCGCTGAGCCAAGATGGCTAACATACGCTCTATTGGTGGCAGTGCAGTCGCCCTTTCTGCTACCTGATGCACCTGTTATTATGCTTTCTTAGCTTGGCCTCTACGGCCTTCATCTCCGGGTATTCTATCAATTTTGTCCACACATGTGCATTCTCCTCACAGATTTTTGTGCATTCACCCTCTATCTTATTAATGTGTGCAACTATTGTGGTTTCCATTCTCTCTCTTCCTTCGTGCACCTCCGATGGTGATCCTGGCATGCTCTATAGTTTTAAGTCTTCTATTTGTGATCAGAAGCCCTTAATGACTTCACTGATCATCTACACTTGCTCCTCCATAGTAACTTCTACTACTAGGGGAACTTCTGGAATTACCTTATATAACTTTTGGATTGTTGCTTGGGTTTTTTGTGCCATGCTCTTGGCTTCATCCTTTTACTTTAACGCTTTACCCGCCTTTTCCTCCTATTCCTTGTTAATTTTATAGTGTGCTTCTTCGCAATAAACCTTAGAGTTTCTTCCTTCTCCCTCTTGAAGGCCTCTTCCCACATAATAGCAGCCTAAGTCTGAATGGAAGCACCAGGGGTCGTGTTTCCCATGGTGAAGGAATCGTTTCTATCAGGTTAAATAATTATGTTAAGCCTCCTCTTCATGTAATTGTCTTCTCTGTTGATAATATTCTAAGGTTTCTTGAGCCTAATATCATCCTCCTCCTTGCCTACACTACTTGGAAAATCCTTCATCATCAAGTTGGGCATCGTATACGAGGCCAATTTCTGGGAAACTTTTCTTTCAGTGGGATCTTGATCCTTCTCCTCCTCATTTACTGGCATGGAGTGTTCGTAAGCCCCAAATCTATTACTTCCTTCATTCAAATATGTGTGAAAAGTTACATTGAAATTGATGCAAGCTCTTGTACCTGGTACGCTCTTAGGGCCCAAGTATTTTCACTAGCCAGCTCTGGAAATGTTTGTTCATCAATAATGTCACGATCCATGAACTTGAGGCCGATAGTATTTCCAAGCATTGATCTTCCCTACTCACCCTAGGTGGGACCAGTGGTACTGCTAGCAGAGCTTTCCCCATTCGTCTTTGGTGACAAGTTCCTTAACTGGAATTGTGTATGTTCTCTGGTATCCATAGCTCAACTTTGTTCTCCAATTCACTATGGTTCTCTTTGTTTTCTCCCGTTGGTATGCAAGAATGACTTACACTTAACGATCTTCTTCTATTTTTGTGATTTTTTGCTAACCATACATGTCTCATCATGTCTTAACTAACTTGTCCAATCTACCACAGTGGTTGATGAGTTGTTCCATAATTGCATCTTGATTACAAAATCTGTCTTGTGATTTTCCCCTCGTATTATCAATCTATTGTGATTTCAGATGTATTTTACCATTTAAGACTTATATGATGCTTTTATGACCTGTCATTCCCACCTCATAACCGTTGTTTTTGTGCTTTAATGATTTTAAGGATCTTATCATTTCCAAACTGAGCACTAGTTCTTTATTATTTTATCTGTATGGTTCATAGTTTGTCTCGTTTGTGTCTTGTCTCTTAAATTGGCGTAGTGTTATTCTGATATGTGATGACCATTCCTTTTGCATAAGGTCATATGCCTTGGTACTCAAACGCTCTTTTTATTCGATTTTCTTCCTTTTTCTACTTTTTATTTGTTTTTCCTTCTTTTTCTTACCTACTATGGTACAACTACTATAATATATGTGTTTTGGCGTAGCCTAGATTACTACATAGACTGTCGAGTTTCAGCCGACTTCCATTCACCATTCCTTCAAAGACTTCACCATTCAAGGTTTCCAACCATGAAGCACATGTCTATGTTACTTGTTGAATCACATAGGGTCTTAACCAATGCATTCTAAAAATTCTTGGATGTTGCATAAACTTGTTGTCATGGAGTATTACTAGATCTCCGACTTGAAACTTCTTATGTTTAATGTGTCGATCATGCCAAGCCTTCTCTCTTTCTTTCTGAACCTGTTGATGGAATCCTATGACAAATCGATACTCCTCATGTTGTACTAGATGTGCCAGTATCTCCTCTATTGCGCTAATGTTTGATAGCTCTGTGATTGCTGCAATGTGCAGGCTAGGAAAAATAAATTCCATTGCATTATTGCTTCTTTCCCGTAGACCAACCTGAAAGGTGTTTGTCCTGTCAGCTTCTTACTTGTAGTCCTGTAATCCCATAATACTGCAGGAACTCTTAAGTCGCAATCGTCTTCCCCTACATTGCAAATCTTTGTCAAGGTATTCTCCAAGATCTTATTAAAGGATTCCACTATTCCATTCACTTGAGGGTGATACGAGCTACTCTTGTGATGATGAATATGGAACTCGTTGGTCAATGTTGAAATTGTCTTGCTCAGAAAGTGTATACCTTGATCACTAAGTAATATGTGTGGACATCCAAACCTTTTGATTACATTCTGGAACAGAAACCATATAGCAGTCTCTGTAACACACTCTGTAACTAGTGTTGCTTATGCCCACCTTGTCAAATACTATGTCGCGGTGATGATGTACCTTGCCCCTGATCTTCTTGTTTGTGGCTTGATTGGCCCCACAAAGTCTATGGTCCATTTCTCAAATGCTTGCAAAATAACCTGTGGATTCAAAGGCATTTCATCCCTCCTAGATGGATTTCCCACTCTTTGGCATACATCACATGACTGACAATACTCCTTCGCATATCTATGAAATGTAGGTCACCAAAGCCCTGTGCATAAAATATTATGTGGAGTTTCTCTCCCTACATAATCTCTTCCAGCAATTCCATCATGCACTTCTTCAAGTATCATCAACCTTTCATGTTCCAGCACACAAAGTCTCAGTATTCCACCTGCACCCAACTTGTATAAATTCCCTACAATCAACTGACAATCTATTTCTTTCACTACCAGTTGTTTCTTCTACACTACATTCATCTCAGATGGAGCCATGTCTATCCTTAGAAATTGTACAATGTCCAAGAAGTAATCATCCACCATCCTTACTACAAATAATTGTGCATATAGGAAGTTTCCATCTAAATTTCCTACATCTTCTCCTGACAATATGCGTGATAGATGATATGGTCATGCATTCAACTTCCCTAGTTTCAATACAACATAAAAGTCATATTCATGAAATAATAATAGCCACCTGCATATTCTCCCCCAAAAAATTGGCTTGTTGACTAAGTACTTTAATGCAGAATGGTTTGTATACATCTTAAAGTGATACCCCAATAGATAGTGCCTAAATTTATGTAGTACATAGACCATTTCCAATCCTTCCCATTCCATGGTTGTATAGTTATTATCTACTATAGACAACTTTTTGCTTGCAAATGGGTGATCTATATATCCTTCCCCTGGTTGGGATAGTACTGCACCCAATGATATGGACGATGCATATACATCTACATGGAACTCCTTATTCCATTCTGTAAAAATTAAAATTGGCATGATTACCAGTTTTTGTTTCAGGGTGTCTAACCCCTTCTTACAGTCCTCATTCCATTGAAACTTTGCTTCCTTCTTTAATAAATTTTCCATCGGGGTTGTGATCTTTGCATATCCCTTGATAAATTTCCTGTAATAACTTGTATGAACCAACGTTGCCCTCAGTTGATTGACTGATGTAGGTGGTTCTAACTCTAGAATGACTACGATTTAGTTGGATCTATTAATAGTCCCTATTTACACACTACATGTCCCAACAGAATTCCAAACGGTTTACAAAAAATACACTTCTTCAAGTTCAGCGAAATCTAACACTACTTGCATTGATCCAACATAATCCTAAGAACTTTTATATGATACTTCAGTAGACTAATTTTCTTCCAATCATCCAAGTAGACTTCTAGGAATTTATGGGTGAACTCCTTGAATCTTGCGACCACTACCCTGGAAAACATCGCAAGGGCATTCTTCAATCCAAATGGCATAATTGTATACTGATAACTCCCCCATTCTATCACAAAAGTGTTTGTGTGTTGATCCTCCTGCGCAATTCTTATCTGATGGTACCCCGAGAATCCATATGTGAAAGAGTAAGTTTCTTCGCCTCCTACGTTTTTCAATACCTCATCTGTGAATGGGGTTGGAAATGGGTCATATAATCATGCGTCATTCAACTTCCCTAGATCTATGCAAATCCTTATTCCTTCTATCTTCTTGTCTTGTACCACCATTGGATTGATCTACTCATATTCTTCTACCAGTTCGATGATTCTTGCATCCAACATCATGTCTATTTCAGCCTTTACCTTCTCCTTGTACCTTGAATTTAACCTATAAGGCCTCCGACGCACTAGATTAGCTCATGGTTTCAGTGGGATCTTCATCTCGCTTAAGTCTCATGTCATTCCCTTCATCTCTGAAAATTTTCATTAGGAATAGGTCCCAATATTCTCGCAATAAATCTACAATCTTCTCAACTGTCCCAGCTGTTAAAAAGTAATGGATGTGCTTGTTTAACCATCACCAATATAGCAATATTGTCACCCAACCATAGGTTGAATCCACCCCCGAGCACCTTAACCTTGACAAATAATCATTATGGAAGCAAACCCTAGGCTAGATAGCCAAACAAAGCTGGTGCACCTTTCTCCAAGAATAGCGCACCAAGGAAGAGTAACAAGAGATGATTAGAGAGTCCAAACCATAACCAAGAGAGAGTCCAAGCCAAAATCGAAATCTGTTAGTTGCAGCAGCTGCAACAGCAGCTCTCCTCCAAACTTGCGCACAAACTGGCCAACTGCAATGTGCACAAGTGTTGCTTCTGCAGTTCTTAGAATACTGGCCAAAATGAAGACTGGCCTCCTGTATTTATACTATTTCTAGCAGACTGCCTGGGCCAACTTCTCATTCTAGGTGCTAATTATTTAGTATATAACATTTCCTTTAGCCGACTTCTTCTCTTTGAGGATAATAACCTAATACAAGTCATTCTCTTGAGTCGACTTGTCTTCTAGGGTTATTAACCAATTAATTAGGGTTTCTTCTTGCTTCCAGAAATATTCTATTCTTGTCAGATTTACACATGGAGGTAAATACCTCCCGCAGCTACCATAATATCAACACTCCCTCCTAGCTAGGGAGGTATTGAAGGTAATGGCCTTGAGCACAAATATACCATTCAACTGGTAGCATCATCATAGTCGTATAGACTATCTCATGATTAGATCATGAGCACCATCATCACTATCAGTGTCATCAACTGCATCATCTCTCGAAACCATACTCCATCTAAGTAATCATACATGATGCTGGATAAGTCACTCACTCCACAGAGTGACACAAGAACCATTCTTCTAATCTGGATGTATGTCCTGGAATAATAAATGTCCTAGACCATTTTCCGTCTATGGAAACTATGTCCATTGATCATCCATCTAGCTGATAATCATTTCCAACACTACTGATAGTCTTCAAGCCAATCAGAACAATGTCATTCAATAGAACACAACTGTGTCTATCCATAGTAGTACACAACTACAATCCAGTGGTACACTACCACACCAAGTAGCACACAAATACTTGATCAATGACATATAGTCACAACCAGTGGAACACATCCACCACAGTAGTATACATCTATTGTCTGGAGACATACAGTCTCCATAACAATCATATCATCTGATACCAACCTGCACAAAAAACATTGTTATGATATACATTGAATCATCTAGGCCATTCTTCCACTCACATCTGTGAGATATGGAAGAGCATATGCCCTGAGAAGCTAAAACATCAATGATGAGCTATTTGGACTATTCTTCTCAAGCAAGGAAGAATGATTGTCTCGATTTTTTTAGCCTGGACCATTCACCTATCTAGGCCATTCCTCCGGCACTAAACAAAGTGCAACCTGGAGAGAATGAATCTGCTATAGGGAATGTCTATCCCTAATTTTTGAACCTGGACCATTCACCTATCTGGGCCATTCCTTCGACACTAAAAAAAGTGCAACCCGAAGGGAATGAATCCACCCTAGGGAATGACTGTCTGGACCATTTCCTAAGGAAATGACTATCCTGCACCAACCTCCAAAATAGACCATTCTTCGAAACTGCTCATAATTGTGAGCTTCAAAAGAATGATTGTCCAGCGAGGCAGACCAGTCTTCTTGACCACTAGTGAGAGTGATCGTTAAGAAGAGAGACCATCCTAGACCATTCCCCCACACTGGCCACAAGGGGAATCGTTGTCTATGGTACATCAGCAATCCATTGAACCATTTTCATTACGAAATGATCGTTCGATCTAGACCATTTACCAAACTAGAAAATGCATGTCCATTAGAAATCTCAAACCACTTTCCAAACTGGAAAGGAACTTCTCATCTTGGACCATTTTTCAAACTGAAAAATAATTGTCCATAAATCAATAGCACGTCAATGCTCCCTCCCAACTTGGGAATCATTTCTTCCCTTTTCAATAAGGAAGTCGTCTCTGCGAGCTCTAGATGTTTCTTGAGTATGCAAACTCTTTCATCTTGGATAAAGGCTTTACCAAAATATCTGCTTATTTGCTCATCTACAGAGATATATATCGGAGAACCAATTCTCTTTTATGGACTTCATTAAGGAGAATGCAATGCTTGATCTCAATGTACTTAATTCTTTCTGGAACATTGGTTTTCTCGGAAGTCTTCATATAACTCTGATCATTACAGTATATCATAGTTGAATTCAGCTCTTTTGTTTCCTGCTAGCTCATAACATCGTGGTAAGGTTCAGACTGGAACATATCCATGTGGCACTTCTTCTGTCATCGTGAAAGTTTTTCATGGATTTTCAATCCATCATCCTGGACTTCTGAGTAACCATTCTGATTTTTATCATAGAAGTTTTTCACCATGCTTTTGTTGTGCATGAGAGGCTTTGCACCAAGTTGTTTGAATCCATACAAAATCTTCTTATGTCTGCATACAAGGGTTTCTTTCTAGTATACCTTAAAGCCTTGAGGTTGCTTTACATACGATCTTTGTTCAATTATTCTGGAGAACAGTCTTTTCATTCATATGATGTAAACTCCAACCCATGGATATTGCGGATGATATAATGGCTCATGTAGAGGTATGTCTGGTTTACTGGAACAAACAATCATCATAGTCTTCTCCCTCCATCTGGGAGAACCTCTAGTTTTGTATCTCGCAATTCTTATATTCATAATTCTTCCATACATTGTTATTCATCAGTTCCTCTGCTTGATTGCTTTTAGTGAGTTTAGATCATGTTGGTAGTCTTGTGATTCTCGATACAATAATTGGTTGTTCTGGCGTTTCCTTCTCTCTTGGAATCTTCATGTTCTTCCTCGTGTTTTTCTTTGGCTCTTAGGTCCGTGGATTTTTCTATAGATTCCATGCCCTAAAGATTCCAACTTCTTTCTTTCATCATAGGATCATGGATGTGGATGGACAACCGGGGATACTTTAAGGAGTATTTTTGAAGAAGGCTTCTTATAAAGTCAAATTGAACACATATTTCTTTCCATGGTTGTTACCATGGATAAATACTTCATCATGTTCAATGGATCATAGGATTATCTCCCTACTAATCCTTGCTTCATGTATGAATGAATGCTCTTCTTTTGGAAATATATAATCGGCTCCCTCCATCTTACAGAGTCCACACTTCTATTTGAATCCTTATTTCCTTCTACAAAGTGTCATAAGTCTTTCTCCAATTTCCTATTGATTGTTGACTTCTTTCTGTCTTTACTTCTTCTAGGTTTCTTCAAGATTGATTCTGATTTCGGCTTGTCTTGCAACTGTACTTCATCCTTTCATGTGTATTGCCTGACTTGTAGTCATTGTGATAGTAGTCCTTATCTTGTTGTTCTTTCGTAGGTATAGATTTTCTTTGAACATATTATCTTCTAAGAAATAGATATGCAAGATAGAAAACATGG
Organism: Picea engelmannii; assembly: GCA_009831015.1. Lineage (NCBI taxonomy): Eukaryota > Viridiplantae > Streptophyta > Pinopsida > Pinales > Pinaceae > Picea > Picea engelmannii. The sequence goes on from ML782425.1 coordinate 602,749, forward strand.
TATGTACAAGAACTATGAAGAGTATTGTTACCTTGTCTTAGAAGAAGAAGTATGTTTTGTCTTTCTTGGCTTTCTTTGAGGGTTCCCTTTCTTCGGCAACGGATGCTTCATGTGTTTCCTTCCTTTTCTTTAACTCAGGACAATGATTCTTGTAGTGACCATATTTCGATAGTTGAAGCATTGTATTTCTGACATATATTGTTTTTTATTTGGCTTCTTCCTTGAGCCAAACTTCCTTTTGTTCCTGAAGTTCTTGAATATTGTTGTGAAGGCTTGATTCGTATTTCTTTTGAGGTTTCTTTTTTACACTAATCCTTGATTCTTCTTGTGCATAACAAGTCCAAAGTTCTTCAAATGTAGGATACTCCTTCCTTGTGTTCATGCTTGCGAAAAATGCATCCCATGTCTTGGGAAGACCATTGAGTACTATATTACCAGTTTCTTCTCTAAAATGGTTTCTTCAATAGATTGTAGTTGATCTCTTAACTAATATATTCTTACAAAGTATGATGTTATGTTTTCATCATCATTCATCTTCATGTCATGGAGCTCATTCTTCAGACTCATTACTGAGAAGAGGTTTGTTAGGGCATCGTCCATCTTCTTAGACAAATTAAGACGGGAGATGTAGGGTATCAAGTGGTCTTTTATAGAATCCACTATGATACTCATGGCATTTATGCCATTGTCTTTGAACTTCTCCATAACTGCAACGTTTTGTGGTTCCTTATCTTTTCCTTCTTCAAACTATGGTTCCACAATCTTTCCTTTCAGTATATCCAACACTTTATTCTTGGCAACGATGAGATCAATCCTTATCTTCCATGCTCTGAAGTTAGAAGCACCTTCTAACTTGTTTTTTGACTTCATAGAGTAAGTCATGCCTGCTTTGACTTGGTCAACCCTAGATTTGACCAAAAACTCAAACTTGATGTCTTAGCTTGCTGAGAGTACCAAGAGATGCGCTAGGCTAGGGTGCACTAGTCTATCCGAAAATTAGGTCAATCCATTCATTTAAGGTGCCTCAACGAGAGGGTTAGGGTTTCATTGTTGCAACAAAAACTGGCTACAACTGCAACTGCAACTGAGCAAATCCTCCCAATCTATCTTCCAGTGGTTAGACTATCCGAAGATAGTGTGGGCCCATAACCTGTTAGAAATTAATGGATGTGCTTGTTTAACCATAGACAATATAGCGATATTTTCACCCAACCATAGGCCGAAGCCACTCCCAAGCACCTTAACCTTGACAGAGAATCATTCTAGAAGAAAACCCTAAGCTAGATAGCCAAACAAAGGTGGCACACCTTTCTCCAAGGATAGCGCACCAAGGAAGAGTAACAAGATTTGATGAGAGAGTCCAAACCATAACCAAGAGAGAGTCCAAGCCAAAATTGAAATCGGTTAGTTGCAGCAGCTCCAACAACAAATCTCCTCCAAACTTGCGCACAAACTAGCCAACTGCAATGCGCACAAGTGTTGCTTTTGCAGTTCTTAGAATACTTGCCAGAATGAAGACTGGCCTCCTGTATTTATACTATTTCTGGCAGACTTCCTGGGCCGACTTCTCATTCTATGTGCTAATTATTGAGTATATAACATTTCCTTTAGCTGAATTCTTCTCTTGGAGGATAATAACCTATTACAAGTCATTCTCTTAAGTTGACTTGTCTTCTAGGGTTATTAACCAATTAGTTAGGGTTTCTTCTTGATTCTTGGAATATTCTATTCTCGTCAGGTTTACATGTGGAGGTAAATACCTGCCGCAGCTACCATAATATCAACACCATCATTACAACAATCTCCTATCTCTGCAAACTTGGGATTCTCTATCGTCCTAATGTTTACCTTCCGCGTCTTTTTAGGTTGTCTTTATGCGGTAGATTCCATTCCCATCAATGCTAGATATGGTTAAATTTCACCCACAATCTCAATAACTTCAAAGTCTGCCACGCTACGCACCCCATCTATGTTATCAGGTACTCATGTCAAATGACCAATCAGAACTATTTTGTGTTTATTCGTGAGCCTTAGCTAAACAGGAGACCAAACTAACTTGGGTTTTTCCATCAACTCCCATGTCTTCTTAGGTAACACATTCATGTCAAACCCGAAGTCAAATATAACATTATCCACATCATACTCTCCAATCGACACACTAAATCTAAATTCTTCATTGGTTCTCTTCTTGCACAGTACCTGATTTACCATCCTTTGTGCAACAAGAGTTTCCCTTCCTCTTGTACAGTGATCAATCATGTCGTATAATGTACTTAGCATAGTTTCATCCTTTATTATCTCTATACAACTTCTTAGGAATTACGTTAGCGTGCTTACCTTTCCAATTATCTTCTCTGGCACATCACGATCTTCTATATGAGGTGCAGATGATGTTAATGCTCCCCATTCCACTCCAAGTACTTCTTTTCTTGCTCTCTAATATGTTTCCTTTTCTTGTTGAGGATCAAAGGCTAGCATAGGCCCCGTTGACTTCCTTACCCATTGTTTAGTCTGCTTTCATTCACTTGTCCTATCAGTCCTTATCCTAGCTCTTTTGTGCGTCACAACTTCTACTCTTGGTCCTTCATTATGTCTTTCGGTTGATATCTTCTACACATTATGATTCAGATTTTGGTTCTATTTTACCCTGGCCTACCACTTCACAACTTGTTGGGGACATTCTTATGTCGAGTGATACATTGCTCTACAATATGTGCACACCGTACATGGATTATGGCAGTTGCGGGCCAAGTGTCCATGATGATTACAATTATAACATATAATCGGTCCTCTTTCTCCTCTACCAAAATTCCCTCTACCTCATCCTCTAACAAAGTTTCCTCTGTTACTTTGATTGAAACCTCTTTGATTATTGTATTACAGACCCCCGCTTTGGATCTAGCATTCTCTTCTTAGATCATGTACATATCTGATGTGCGCTCCCTCATTAAGTCGAACACGCAACAATCCTTATCTTTGTTTCCTACACACTTGCAAAAACTGCAAAACAAGTTATTTCACGTACTCTGATACTTTTGTAGTAATGGACACTCAGTTGGGTGATGGCCCCATTTCTTACATATATCGCGGTATCCTCCTCCCGGTAATGGATTCGGGGCTCATATCTCTAAATATTGCATGAATGATGGGCATTCGTCCTTGTGATGGCCTTCAATCCTACATTTTGTACACTAGACTTACTCACATTTCTCCTTTCCCTCTGTCAGTTCTACCAGTTGAATTGTCAATGCAACTAAATGTGTCTGAACTTGGGCCATTCCCACATTGTCTCCCACTAGAGATGACTCCAATTTCATCACAATTTCTAGTGCCTCGGGCTGTGACACAACCTTTTGTTTGATCAATGGTCTGCAAATGTGTGGTAGAATCCCTGCAATAAACCATTCTTGGTGTTATTGATCTGGAATCTAGAAATTCAATCTACCCATCACATTCTTAAATCTTTGGTCATAATCCCATACCAACTATGTTTGTACCTGTTTCATCTCCTTCAGTTATGTGATGTATTGTGACTCTGACTTTGGCTTCTTGAACTCCTTCAGCAGTGCTTACTTAATCTATGTCAAAGTCCTAGTATGTCTTGTAGGCATGGTGCTCTACAACTTCATATAACATACTAGCGCATGACCTCTAAATTTTGTCGCTAACTATGCAATCTTCACCGCTTCATCCTGTACATTCTTTGTGGCCCAAATCGTCTCGCAGAAAAACAAGTGTTATTTCGGGTCCTCTGACCCAACTCCCTAAAACTCGGGCAGTCTAAGAGTATTGTCTACTCTGGCCATGTTTCTTTGTGTAGTCCCTCCTCTTGGTGATATTGGTTGACTCTGATTCTGACTTTGTGCACTACTTACACTACTATGATTGTACTACCTGGTCCTCCTTGGCTAACTACAATTTCTTTTGACAAATCTTCAACTGTTATTTATTTTTGTGGTGACGTACATGGAGTCGTCGATTTGACACAAGATCTTGTCTAAGTAGGACTTACTGGTTCTTCTATTATTGGAATGGACTGAAACTCCTCTTCTGCTCCTCCTATGTATGGTACCTCCATGATTCGGACTGGTGCGCAAGTTTCTCTCCCCTCTGGCTCATTGTGTGGCTCTCCTTTCTCACCCCCAGTCTTTTGCTTCTTGTACCTTCTTCCTCTGTGCAACTCTCCAAATTCGTATTCTTCCTCTGGTGTATCCTCCTCTTGCATCCTCAGTCACTCCCTATCTCTTTCATCGCTTCCTTCATTCTCTCAGACAATCCTCCTATCATCCCTCGGTTCCCCTATGTGCGTGAACCCCTTAGCAATTAGATTCCATTATCATCATGTGTTTTTCACACAATAACATCATTATCCATGTACCTAATGATTTTAAGAACCTCCCACGCAGACCTTTGAAAAATTCACTTTCTAGGACATTTTATGATTAAATCCAATCTACTACAAATTCTGTAACATAACCTCCTAGTATGTTATCCAACGAAAAATCAATTGCTCGAGTAGTTTGGTTACTTACAGAATTCATTTGTATTACCAATTTAGGAGTCCAATTCCTTGGCACTACAACATTGTACCTTCTATTTTTCTCCACTAACCTTTCTAGCCACTTAGTCAGAATAATTTGAAATTTGCCAAAGAAAATTTCATATAGATCTATGAACACATACCTTTGCATCCATTTATTTTCACTCATCTAAAGGTTTATGTTCTCTTATCATGCAAACTCATGTTCCTTCCTTTCCAACCATTCTAAGATATCCTTCTTAGTTGGCCTCCAAAGCATCCCCTTAATCACAAAGTCCTTGTACCAACAACGGAACCATTTGTTGGCACCATCATGCGTGGGTTGTAAAACCCTACGTTCGATTCATCTATGACCAACAAAACCCACCAGAGACCGTCCCTTTTAGAATTACCTGCTTGCGTAGATGAAGTCTCACCTGAGGTATCTATTGGGACTGCGAGAACCAGGCCTATGTAGTAGTAAGGGAATGGGAGGAAATCATTCAATTCATTCTTCCTTATTACAGTTGTGCGCATAACTATGTTCTATTGAGTATCAACTTACTTATCATTTAGATTCCTATCATCAGCATATTCCAGATTACTGTATAGATTTGTTTATATTACATTCATGAACCATGCACCACATTTAACCCATAAAACAAATCTATTCTATGATGCATGAAAATAGAATTCATAAGAAAAACATAGAAAGACAAACAACACAAGATTTTGTATCATCTCTTTAACCTTTCTTCATTCATTCTTCTCATCCACCGACTGCTACATTCAAGAACTTTGGAACTCAATATCAACCAGAACATAACATAATAGAATATAACATAACAGAACCTAACATAGCATAATTGAACTGAACCCCTAATCTCCCAACCCATTACATATTTATATCAAAATCTAGGGCAAAAACCCTAATCTGTTCATCCCAAAAATACCCCATTACAATTCATGTCCATCTCACTTAACTGGTTATTCAATGACTTTCTTCTGCTTTTCAATCTCCTTGATGCTTTTTTGTTGTTCTTCTATTTCTGTAATTTTGGGTTGTCATCCTTCTGCCATGCTTTATTTTTTTGTTTTATTCTCTTTCTTTATTCTTCTTTCTGCGCAATGTCTTCCTTCTGTGCATTGTCTTCCTGGATGCGCCTCAATTGTGCACTCTCTAGATTTCCTTCTTCTTCCACGTAATTTTCCTCTACTTAGGATTTTTCCTCAAAAATGTATCAAAACTGCAAAATTGTTTCCAAAGTTGCATGTCCAATAGGATTTCACTACTTTGTGAATGTCTTTGTCTATATGTATGTATATGTGATTCTATGCTTGCTTATGTACTGAGCTAGTGGTAATACTCCCCTACTTTTCCCTAGATTACAACATTGGTTTTGATGTCGGTAGTTATGAACATGGGCATGCAGAAGATCACATAGATGATAACTTTACAAGACATATGCGAATGGTGGGAGCCAAAAATTGAAAATTACATTAAGAATTACACGAGAAGAAACAACCTATCGCTAACAAAAACAAGATCACGATTTTTCTTGGAGACTCGTGAAATATTTCTAGAAGTTATTCCAGAATCCCTATTCAAATACATCAACAAATCTGGTAATGCATAAATTGGATGAAAAATTAACCCTTAAGCTTACAAATGGGGATCAAACGAATATGCATGGGTGGGTCCAAAGAATTGTCAAAGATTACATAAAAAAAACAAGCTATTGAGGATCGAACATCCCTCGATACAATAAAAGACAAATTTGTTAGAAAAACAGGACCGCGGAGCAATAAAATAAAACAAATGCAGAAACAAAATGCAGAAGACACACAATACAAGAGAGACACAGATTTACGTGGTTCACCCAGTGTGGGCTACGTCCACCAGAGAAATTGCCAGGTCCTTCCTTTATTATTATCCAACAAATGAAGGGATACAACCTACAGAAAAACCCGTTGTAACTTCCTCTTCTTTCTCTCACAGTCTCCTCTCTCAGAATACAATATTCACCATCCACCATAGCCGCAATACATTTCCCTCATAAAAGAGGGTTGCCTTCTAGGGCAAAAAACCCTAACAAAATCACTACCATTAGATCTGCGACCTTATAATGAACGGTCTAGATTTACAATGAAATTACAATATACTTTTATAAGGAAATTTTTGCTTCGGCGGCTTCGCCCCCGAACCCCCGCTTGCCCCCAGACCCCCCAGCCGGGGGGATAGGCCCCCCGGACCCCGCAGAGGGGGTACCCCCCCTCTG
>ML782425.1:613489-664446 GCA_009831015.1 Picea engelmannii
CTAACCTCATCATCAAAGTCCACTTTTACAGAACTTAGTTGATTAGTAACCGTATTAAATTCATTTAAATGATCTGCAACAGACCCACCTTCTAACATCTTCATATTAAATAATCTCTTCATTAGAAATACCTTATTTGACGTTTAGGGTTTTTCATACAATTTGGCCAACGCGTCCATCAAACCCTTTGTTGTCTTTTCTTTCGAAATATTGAAAGCCACCGATGCTGCCAGGCTCAGCTGTATCGTTCCTAGAGCCTTTATGTCAAGAATCTCCCATTCTTCGTCCTTCATGGCCGTCGGCTTCTTTTCTACTCCGCTCAATGGTAGGAATAGATCCTTCTGATATAAATAGTCTTCCATCTGCATCTTCCATAACTGGTAGTTTTGGCCGTTAAATTTGTCAACCCTAAACTTTCCATCTTCCGACATTGCTCCCACTCGAACCAGGAACCCTCTTTTCCTGCAAGTTACCTTACGCTCTGATACCAGTTGTTAGAAAAAACAGGACCGCGGAGCAATAAAATAAAACAAAACGCAGAAGACACACAATACAAGAGAGACACAGATTTACGTGGTTCACCCAATGTGGGCTACGTCCACCAGAGAAATTGTCAGGTCCTTCCTTTATTATTATCCAGCAAATGAAGGGATACAACCTACAGCAAAACCCGTTGTAACTTCCTCTTCTTTCTCTCACAGTCTCCTCTCTCAGAATACAATATTCACCATCCACCATAGCCGCAATACATTTCCCTCATAAAAGAGGGTTGCCTTCTAGGGAAAAAAACCCTAACATAATCTCTATCTTTAGATCTGCAACCTTATAATGAATGGTCCAGATTTATAATGAAATTACAATATACTTTTATAAGGCAATTTTTTCTTCGGGGGCTTTGCCCCCAAACCCCCCAGCCGGGGGGATAGGCCCCCCGGACCCCGCAGAGGGGGTAACCCCCCTCTGCACTCCCCCGCGTGGAAGAGTGTACATACTTCTGGGGTGTAAATACTTCATGGGGTATAAACACGGTTGAAAGCAAGGACCTCTGAATCAGGAAGATAATCAGGCTCCACAACCAACAAAATTCTACATGGAGAAATACGATGGACTTTTGTGCACTATCCCCAGACTGCTTCATAATTTTTTTCTTGACAAAGGAGTAGGCGACATTGTTGAATTTTGACCTCGACTAGGCACACCACCACAAAATAATAACTCGGAAGAGAGAGACGAAAAGTGGGCCGAATTCCTAGAAGCAAGGTGCAAAGATGCAAAACAATCTTGGGATTGGTTTTTGAGCAAATAAACATGGACATCTTCACCAACTTCGAGTAATTTGGGATGGCGATCGGGGGTCGGATGATCCATGAAATGCCATAAGAAAAGAGCATACCAGCATTCATTTGACTAAAGCATAAATGTATTCGAGAGGAAATCAAATTTACAAACAAATGTTCGACATCCAAAAATTGGAGCGGGACAAGAGAAAAAAGAAAAGAGAAGAAATTTGTAACCTATGGAACAACTAGAATTCGAATAAAAAAATGGTTGGAGAAGATAATCCTGATAGAGCACTTGAGCAGTCTAAGTCTAAAAGAAATCGACCAGAGATGGCTATAACAATAGTCGCGATGATCCCCGACAAAAGTGATGAAGCATAGTTGAAAGAGGCTAGCATGGGTGCCCATCAACCGGAAAACCAAGACAAAAGCATGGATTATGAAGAGTCAGGACCAGCGATATGCACTCCTCCTGCTCAAGCAACCAACCCTCGAATTAGAGAATTATTGTAATAGAGACTTCAAATCGACGAACAATCTGCAAGATTATGGTGTAAAACCGATGAGCATAGGAATTTACACGACACGCTCATTGTCGATCTAGAAATAAATGAAGTCGATAAAATGTTCATTCACATCAAGGATCTCACTGACCCATGCCCCCTACCAAATCTCATATCAAGAGAACAAAATCTAATAGATTATAGTTGCGAACCGACATGTCTGATAGAATGACGTATCGTCGAATATAAAGACCAAAGTTGTCATAATGAAGAAATAACTCATAAATAAATAAAATAACAATCACTTTTAACATACCATCCGTCAAAAGATCAACCGACAAACAAGTTGGTAGAACAACAACCAACTAAGAATCTGACATCCCAGTCGAAAAGTGTGATAAGTCGAGGATCACAAAAATCTAGTGTTCTTAAAAAAGTAGCCATGGGACTCAATAATATTCCCCTTTATGAAGGAGACAAGGATCCAAGAAGACATTGGTTTGTATGCGAAAAATTCTGGGATGCAACAGATATCACAAATGAAGATAAGCAGATGGCAGAATTTGGTGCTACTCTTCGACACCGTGCTCTAACATGGTTCATGAATTTCATAGAAAGTCAGAACTAGTCAAAATAAAAAATAAAGAGAAACGTTCTGTCATTTTTCAAAGTCCAAGATGTTACACACTTCGCTGCATAAAAATTGAAATAAATAAAGCAATGCCCAAGCGATTTGGTCCACAAATACGACAAAAGATTCAAAGATATACTTAGCCAAATCCCATCGACAATTGATCAAATTCTACTACTACAATGGTATGTAGTCGAATTACTACAATGAATCAAAACTCCATTATGACTCTGCGAGATCACCTCATGTGAAGAGGAATTACAGAAAGTGCGACATGTTGAGTCAGACAATGATGACCCATCGACTTCCTCATCGACTGAAAGGCTAGAAAAAAAAATAGAACATCTACAGCAGACCATCAAAAATCTAACCTTAAGAAGAAGCTAGTTGTGGTGTACCATATGTTGCGAAGACGGTCACACCAAAGATACATGTAGCCTCAATGACCAAGTACTAGGAGCAGCATATGCACGATGCATGCAAGTTGAAACATACTGTAACATATGTGAAACTCTAACTGACCATACCATGCAATATTGTCCACACAACTTGAAAAATACTGGTGTCGTATTTGCAAAGTGGATAGCCATATAACATATGAGTGTCGACTAAATGCATGAAATAGAACAAACGTGCACACCATATATCCTATAGAAGTAATTGATCAGAGTAAAAACTATGAGAGAAGAATTGATTACTATGGTCTAGGTCGAGCTCTAGGCGGTCGCGGTCGAGTCAAGTTCCAAGACGGAGGTCAACCCTACTATTACAATTGTTGGAAAGATGACCACATTAGCCTCGACTACCCAATAAAAGATCGGGTCGACTTAAAACTTTATAACATATGTGGCATCAATGATCATTCACTCGAATATTGTCTGATAGTACTTGATAAGATCATGACCAAAAAGGATGTAAACCTCCTACATGCAGTCTCTAAACATGAAGGGTTAAATTCAAAGAACTTACATATCATTACTAGATTAGGCATAGGACGGGATATTTATAATATCCCCTTACAATATTGATATCCAGGAAAGTCTAGTCAGTTTCCAAATCCAAACAAAGAAGAACAGATTATGAGGGAAGCTTTTAAATACTTCAAAAATTCTAATCAAGACCAGCTAAACAAAGGAAGAAAAAATGAATACATTGTACAAGAATTTTTATAGCTTGTAAAGGAAAATCACTCAGTCGGTCGATTGTTGAATCTGCTTAATATACTAAGAGAGTATAAAGAAGGACAAAGACCATCTACATATATCAGGAAAATTTCCTACAGATATCTACATATATCAGGCAACTTTCCTATAAGAATAAATATTATGACTCGCAGGTCAACTTGGAAATTCATGGGGTATTGATTAACCAGGTAATCGTCAACTTTGGATCACAACTAAATATCCTACCTCGGGATACGTGGATATGGCTGGGTCGGCCTTCATTAGCACCAACTGTTGCACCTCTTTTGTCACCTAAATGAGCAAAATAATGGTGCTTACAAGCCCAATTGGGTCAGCTGGGCAAGACAGCAGTAAAAAAAAGGGTTAGAAAGATAAAGCATAAAAAATAAGCAAAGAATTAAACTAAGAATGATAAAAACAATTAAACTATAGTGCATAAGAACGAGGAACAAACGAGACTCATGCCACCAATGGAAAGGATTGTATTAGTGGAAAGAAAACATCGAAGAGAGAGGGAGACTTTGGGTTCCCTCTTCCTCCAAGAGAGGGCTCTTGGACCCCCAAATATTGAGCTCTTCTTACAAATGAGGAACTAGAATGAAATGGTGAAGAGAATCCAAAGAACATTCATTCTAGAGGTGATATGAATGGCTAAGTGCAATGGTGCTAGCATACTCTTGATGAGGAAAGAGGATCCTCCAAGAGAATATCAACAGCATAACAATACAAATGAATTCCTTGAAAATGTAGTGCACCCATGGCTTCCTTTTATAGCATAACTTTGAGGCATTATTCAACCAGCTTTTAGTGTGAACAAGGGGCCATTTAGGGCACCCTTAGGTCTTTGAACAACCACCTAGCCAGATTTAGCTGAGATTTGTATGTCAAATCGACTTGGAAGCTGAACCAGAAGTGGGTGGGAGGTCGACCAATATCATAAACGCGTCGTTTTGAGGGATGCGCAGTTTTTTGCATCCACAGTCGTGCATCGTGCGCATGTGCGCTTTTTCTTGCATTTCTAAATGGTGCATGTGCACGCGCTCCCTATGTAGTCTTAGTGCATGCTGATTTTATTGTTGATTGTATAGTTTTGGGCCTTTTGGAAATGCATTTTTGGTCCATGGGTGAACTAATAGTTGTTTGGAGATGTTGGATTCCTGTAACCATTTGTGGACGAAATTTTAGTGATAACAGATGCCCCCTGATGTGTGAGGTTAGGAGCATACGTATAGTTGAAATACATCAATGTTTCTTCTACTGATAGTACCTGTGTAAGAAAGAGCGTTGTGAGGATTATCAAGAGCGATCCATTGGAAGGAGAGGGGGACCTGTAGGACCCAAGTTTTTCCCAAGGTGTGGAAAAAATAAAACTGTGTACAAACGAGGTGGGCATGCCCCATGCTCGTGTCATGTAACTCAAAAAATGTGTAAGACAGTAACTGAAACTCTGTGTTGGTGTAGATGACTACAGCACCCTCCGGGACATTTTGATAATGGCAGAGGACAATTCTGATGGTGAACCAACTCTGAAAAAGGTAAGGACACCTATGGGAAGTGTCGATAATGGGTAGACATTGATAGTCTATCTGATTTTAGAGGTCTTTGGCATATATAAAAAATAACTACAATAGTCACAAAGTAAGACCCACCGCCACATGATGAAATGTTGAAGTCGAATGTTGTGGGGGTCAACGATAGCAGAGAGCAATAATGGTTCTCTCTGTGTCATCTGAGACTCCTCATTGGAAAGGTAATGAGAGTCAAGATATTGTCACCCATCTGGAAACTGTGTTGGTGTCGACAGAATGGAAAACGTGACTTCAAGAAGCAGAGGACTTCATGAAATCCACCAGATAAGATCAGGAACTGATGAGGAACATGGACGAAGTCAAGAAGTGGTGAGACTCAATACTGCCCTTGGTTGGGGATATATGTAAAGTATGAGTGGAAGCAACCGTGAAACTGGATCTAGTGTTAGGGGGACGACTAGACGTGGGTTAAATTGTGCCAGAGGCGTGACAAAGTAGACAAACTCAGAGATCAGGGGTGCATGGATGGTGGGATACTCGGGGTTTATGGACGATGTCAACATGAGTAGAAGATAATGAATGCCCCAACCAAGGGCGACATGGGTTTCTTTTCCAAGAAAAGAAGGTCACCAAGGGCAATGACAAAAAGTTATGTAAATGTTGGAAACAAAGGCTTTTTACAATTACCAAATGAATAAAGAATAATTTGGGATGAGTGTACATATACATAAACGAGTGCCCCAGTGTAATATGGTTTGGCATGTGAGGGCGCAAGTTGCGTGGAGAATAGGTGAAGGGTGGGGGGGCCATAGGTGGGTTTCTGTATGAGGTAAATGAATGGAGGGAAATATGCAGATGGGCAAACTGACTGTGGACGAAATGGATGGTTAATGATACTGTAGAGGTGTATTCAAAATAGAACCATGATGAGATAACCTGGGAGTCCATTGGGAAAGCTAGAAAAATGAGGAGAAGGAGTATGTGTCTGATTCTTGAAAATGCGTAAGACTATCGGGACTCCCATCCCTCAAGGGTGAAAACATCATGAGTGTCAAAGTGCCAAGGGGGACTATGAATGGGACAACTCATGTGTGGGAGAGTGCCACTGAGTGACAGTACCAAAATGCATCGGAGGTGGCAGTACTACAGAGCCGGATATAGGGACCCTAAGGGCAAATGTCGAAGGGTGTGATTGCAGATGCAATTGAGATTCAAAGGGAATGATTACATGCCAGTGTCGATCATATACCTAAAGGGGTTGTGCTGGTGTGTGATGACCAAGTACTTGCACACATGAAAACCAAATACCCGACGTGAACAATATCTGAAAATAAAGAATATATAACAGTTATTTCATAATTTTGAACATGAGCAGGCATACCTGAGTGTGTCATCGAGAGATGCTCTACTGGGGAAAAGTGAAAATGATCACCCGAGGAAACTGACTGTGTAAGTGGCCGAAAATGGTTCGAAAAATGAAGCTTATGGGCTCCTCTACCAAAAAATGAAAATGGGGAAAAAGGGCTTAGATATGGATGATGGGCCCATAATTCCATCCCAGTTGCACTGACACTATGGGCGATCAGGCGGAAGTTTGGTGGGAGAACATGTACCTCCCCTTTTCTCGAGGATTGATGAAGAAGTATAATGAATTACATTCACAGGAGCATTGGTATGGATTGTTAGAGGAAGCGTAGGCAGATATGTTTGGCGTTCCGCGGCTAATGTGTGGCATACGTATGGGATAGATGGGCAATGATGAGTGTAATGCCCATATTTTGCGCATATGGCGCAGGCGAAATTGGTTCGTATATTTTGTTTGCGTGTGGTTGATGACTCCATAGTAGTGTGGGACATACTTGGTGGACTGGCTAGCAAAAGGGGTGCTTGAGGAAGCTGGATAAAATTGCGTAGCTCAGGAAGAGAAGGACATTTGTGAGTGGGGTGTCCTTTTCTTTCACATAAGGCACGAGGGTGTTAAAATTGGGGAGGTAGTGGAGCGATGGGCTCTTTCTTCTTTCGTCTGCCCCCAACTGTAGCAGTGGTGTTGGTGATTGGGGGTGAGGGTGGCGTGGTCGGAGTTAGTACTGGGATCTGCATCGGGATTCCCTCTGACTAAGGGAGGGATGGTTGAGGAACCATCCTGGGTGGATGTAGATACCATACAAGGATGGCAAGTACCATGTTTGAAAGGATAAGCGTTGTGGTTACCTAGAATGATTCGACTCCAGGTTGGGGGTAGAAAAAGGGAATTTGGGTAATGGCATGGGGGACTGTCTCCCAAACTGGGATTTTCCCCTGGAGGGGGGGGGGGATCTGTGATAAGTGGTGCGGTGGCGCTCTTAGGGAACTCCTAAGGTAGTATTTATTCAACTGGTGGAACTTTGATATGGGGAGGGGACTCGATGATAGGAGTCTTGTCTCTGATGTCTGTTCCTTTAGAGGAAACTGCACACACTTGTGCTGAAAAAGATGGGTTTAGGAACTGTGGCGCTCCGTGATAAGTGCCCAACATGGATGGGTCTTGGAATAATCCAGGGCCAATGTTGGCAAATGGAAAATCATTCGAGCTAACACAAACAAGGGGGAGGATGTTATCGATGTTGGCGGAATGGTTAGGCTCGTAATGTGTAAGCTGGTCTATGGTGACACTCTTCCCATTATGGGGGAACATCATCATATGAAACACAAAAGAGGCGACCGCCTTCATAGCATACATGTAGTTGCGTCTGAACAAGATATTGTAATCAAGTTGGGCATCAATAACTTCAATGTCAATGAGGATGGTTTTTCCCCCAAGTTCTATGGGGACATTTTGACAAAGCCTTGTGGAAGATGTTGGTCGACCGTCGTAAGCTCGAAGGGTGATCGTAGAGGGTACTAGCTCAGGGGAGCCAATTTTCTGCTATACATGTTTAGACATGATGCAGGTGGATGCACCTTCATCAATGATACATTGATAAACTGTGGTGTTCTAGATATTAACTGGTATCTGGAAGGCTACTTGGGCGAGAAGACGTGGTTCTCCATTATCTGAATCAAATGTGCTCAGTTGTGTGTCAGCTGAGTCGACTGCCTCCAAGGAAGAAAGCAAGGATTTTCGCTGTGATGGACAGGTTTGGAGGACCTCCAACATAGACATGGCTGCGGGAGACTGGGCTAAGTCATCAACCAGACTATAATTATGAGCAGCCCTAGCATGAGGGTTATGTACATTTCGTCGTAAAGGAATATGTGGTATGCGAGGAATGGGTTCCACGTTAGGATATGGAATCATCAATGGTTGTCCTATAGTAGCTGGCAGTGTTTATGAGGTGCTTGGGGTAGAGTCAGGAGGCATACCATATTGACGGTTGCGGGTTTGCAGAAGAATTTCTTCATTGGTGAGGAGGACACTGCGATCAACCGAATTCTTGGGTTGAGTGGCACCCAGGTTTGGATATTGCCCCATTTGTGGTGGGGTAGGGTTAATCACTTATTGGGTGTTCATCACACCTTGGTATGGAATGGGGTTTTGAAAAAAAAATATGAGGCAGTGGTTGCAAATACTGTTGTGGGGCCTGCTGAGGGGCAGATGGTGTCAAAGGGCCCTGTGATTTCATGGATGGCCCCATCCATTGGAGATCAGGAATTTGGGGGCAATGATGAGTATAATGTCCATACTCACCACATATAGCACAAGGGAAGTTAGTTCGAAGATTGTTGTTCTTCCCTTGTCGTGGTATATTGTTATTGGTGCCCCCTTGGGGGTCTTGGTATTGGTTTCCCCCAATGGGATGGTTGTGGGGGTCATTCTCACCTGGTCATGGATTGTCATTGTTTTAGTTTCTTCCTTTCTTCTTATGATTCGGATTGGTGGTATTCAACTGTTCAAATGTATGAACCTGTTGAATGGGAAAGGGATGAACAAAGTTGATGTTGGCATGTGGTTGTCCCGGTGGAGGATTAACCGACTGGGGAGGACTAGGAAATGGAAAATATGGATTGTCTTGTGGATAGGATCCATATGGAATATAGGAAGTAGAGGTACTTCCACTACTGCTAGAGTTATATCCAAGGGTTGGGGGTGGACCCATACTGGATTAAGAGACCAGATACAACATGGGTATGAGTGGGGGTGCCCCCAATGATTGAGGGGGAACAACAAGATATGATTGTTGGTAAAGGGGAGGGGGGTAGTAAGGATTTCCTCCATATGCCAGTGGATATGGAGGTGTACCATACATAGTGGGTTGTGGGGGGTATGGATTGTGGTGTGTTGTGGTACCAATCAATCCATCCGCTAAGTGAGACATCCCAGGTTTGTCCTGGTTGAATGGCATGGGTCTCGGGGTGTCAGGTAATACTGTATACAAGTACCCTAACTGTGAGTAAATGAGTTCGAACTATTGGGCCTTGCTAATGGCTTCTTCTTCAGAATGGGGGAAGGTGGTGGCCACATCTTTGGCAAGGAGGCAAACAAGTGATTTGAGGAACCAATTGAGACATTTTTGTGGAGTAGCTTCAGCTTTGCAGAGACTACGTCACTGATGCCATTCGTGAATGTGGTCAGCGATGTGCATGGCAGAGGTTTGTTTAAATTACAAGAGTAGTTCGAGGCCATTGTCATGACGAATTGGTAGTTGAAAGAAGGTCAATAATGCTTTGGCCAAGGATTCAAAGGTCACATGGGACCCAGATTTTTCTTCTACAAACCACTTAGCTGATGGGCCAGTGAGTGTACGTTGAAATAACCTCAATCAGACAGAATCGTCCGTGATGTTGTTTGAAGAGCACCATAAGTGAAAGGTCATGATATGGTTGGCAGGATCGTCTCTTGGTTTTCCTTCAAACTTGGGGATGTATGAAGGCAGTTTGGTAGGCATTGTTGGCCATGTGGGGTTATGCAATATAAGATCATTAGTGAGTTTAGTCAGATTCGGTATGTTGTGGGAAGACAAGTATGGCATCTTAGGTGGTGGTGGAGGATTAGTTCCAACCATAGTGTGAGTGTTTTGCGTACCTGACCCTTGAGGGGGACAAGGTGGGTTTGTACTTCCCCCTTGAGAAGAAGTTGGCCCCCTGCTTCTGTGGAAAGGAGAGTGTGGGGATGTTTAACCTTGGGAAGTGGACCCAAGCAGAGTGGAACCAAGCAAAGTTGATCCCAAGACAGTATCACTCACAGGGGTGTGGGGAAGTATGGTCGATGAGTTGGCAAAACTAGGAACTCCCCCTAGAATGGGAGGGAGATTTAGCAAGCGTTTGGAACGACGGGGGTTCTGTGGGTCCCCTATGATGTCTGACTAGCAAGGTCGATGTGTGCAAATGGTGATGAGAGCAATTAATGAACAAGAGACTTTGTATAACTTGGACCTTCACAATATATCTCACAATCGTATGTAATCACAAGAACATCATACATAAATCAATCGATAAAGAAGCATACATGTGGGTAGGTGGATTGTGTCCGCGTGGGAGAAAAAAGAAAATAAATCCTCATGTCATAAAAGACGTAACGTCCTTCCTCTCAAACAACACTGGACCTTCCAATAGCACTCAATAGTGGGGTCTGAAGCCACCGAAAAAGGAACTAGTGAAGGATGAAGTAATCAGTTATAATGAGGGGTAGAGGGTGCATATCCCGAAAGAGCTGATGATATTTCCCAATAGCCACACAAAATCCGATCAAGGTGCAATTGCAGCTCACAATTGCCACCTGGGTAGATGTCCTAAAATTTGGTCACTAGGTACCTCGGTCAAAGTGCGGCATTTAGATTTTCGGCCTAAGAAATGGGTCACGGATTGGATCCCGTCCAAGAGGTGGGTGCCTCAAGGGGGGACGCACAAAACAACCAGACCTCGGCCTTCAACCCTTCATGGGTATCTCCCTACCTTATGGTGTTAGGAACACTTGACTTGGAGGATTTAAAGTTCCCTATTTGACAACTTCTATTGTTTGAAGATGTGAGAACTAGATAACGGGGAGTTATTTGGATGCCTATCCCCGAAATCCTACCTAGACTAAAAAATTTCTTTTGGCACCTCCTGTGGAGGAAAAAATAGTGAGTTTTTTAGAAAATTTTTAGGTGTGTTTGTTTGAGAAATTGGGGGTGTGAGCCAATCTCATTGAAATTAAGTGGGAGTGGAGAGTTTCGTCAAGAAAAGGGTGGGGTGTTTCGGAATCCCTTTGGAAGAAACTTACTTTAACCTCCACGTTTCGAGATGAAACTGAGTGAGTAGTGACTTTGTGTGTGATTCAAATGAATGTGTGCCAATATTTTTTAATAATTTAGGTGTCACCTTGTTGCATGTGGACTTCGCTTGGTCCTTACAAGTCTTGATTACCTAATTAACTAAATGTCATTGGTACAACCTTGCAAAATTTTAAAGTCCCTAGGAAACTAGCATGTGGACATGTGGGTCCTCACTATTCCATAAACTCCCTAATGTGATTTAATCTAAGAAAGCTTTGAAACTATCCTAGATTGTGGACATGTGGGCATGTATGGGCCCGTTACAAAACCTTAAAACTTCCCTAGTGATATAATCTAAGAAAGTAAATTTCAACACTATCCTATCTTTGTAGTATGTGGGCATGTATGGGCCTGTTACAATCTTAAGATGTGTTTGAAAAAATAAACTAAGAGGAGTCCCGAGGGGGTTGTTGTCCTCTCCTAAAGAATTTGTCTTTTTTAAGGGAGATGAAATTTTCCTTCAACCTCTTTCTGATTCTCAAGATCGCTTTGGGGCGCGAGAGAAGAGAATAATCAACGATTGATATCCAATTTCTGGTCCCAATGCAAGTTTTATATGTGATGTAGAATGATTCCAACTTAAACTTTAATCAAAGCAAGCCATCCATGTGGCAGCATGAAAGAAAAAGAGGAAAAATAATGATTTTTAACCCCCTAAGTGCCTACGTTTTGACTGATCCCTTTATATGGAGAGGGAATGTAAGTGTGGTGCAGATTACAATATGCATGGAATCAACTTTAAGAAGGCTATGGACCTTCCACAGATCACAAAAAGCTTACAATGTGTTTTTTTCTACATAGGTGTGCGGGCCTCAGAATAGACAGAGGGGCTCTGAGTGCCAATGCGTGAACTGAAAGTGATTTATGGGCGCAGGTGCGCAGAAGGCACTGAGCGATATAGTGGTTTTGGTGCACATGCACTGAAGACGCGCCTATGGATGAAAACATTCGCGCATTGTCTGTTACATGGTCGTGAAGAAAATTTTGGATGAAATTCTGTAACACCCTGTTTCCCCCATCTTGTAAATATAACTGGACTGGCCAAGAACTATGGCAAACTCATAAATGTGAATATGTGATGTAAATGGACCTTGAGGAAGAGGTCAATGAATGTGAATAACATTTTGAATTTATTGCAGGACTGCTGAGAGGGGATGTGCAGAAAAAGAGACCATGATGGCGATGGAGGGCACCTGGAAAGGTGGCGTTAACGTCCATCGAGAATTAATACCGTATTTGGACTCCACCGGCCCAGAGAACCAAAAGCGGCTCATTGGCCTTGAATTTAATGCCTTACAGGCTGGCAGGTTGATGGCTTAATGAGGAATGGGAAGGTGAACCGCCTATCCGTAGAGTCGTTAGGCCTGATCAGCACAAGGGTGTCATGCCACACGCAACCTCGCAAGAGGATAAGGTGTGGGGAAGAAGCGATTCAGGAGGGAAGACGCGAGGGGAACTGTGGCATTATGTAGAGTGAGTGATAGCAGAGAGGAAGGATTGCAACCTTCGCTCCTGGTCACTGGCAGACAGAGAGACGCAGTCTCGCAGCATCGTGGTCTCATCTCGGGTGTGGCTGGTGGTAAATCCGTTGGGATTCGCTAAGCCTACGGTTGGGTGGAAACGAGCACCCCTCTCAGCAGTTGCACTCACTCCTGGTGTTATTTCTGATAAGTGTTTTACATATTGCATCTTGAAATTCATATGTTGACATATATGCTCATAAACTATGAAATTGTGAACGATTGCAGTAAAAAATGTCTGTGCAGTGTTTTGATAAGGAAGGGTATATATATGCTTAACAGAAAATGAATGAATTGGCTTATGATTGATAAATGAATTTAATTATGCATAAGTTGAACCAATTCAGACTTCTGGCCCGTTCTCGGGAAGTTGTTTTTCCTTACCCGTCTCTAGGGATACCCCGGAATAGATCTCTTCACAGAGATTCCCTCCTTGGGAAGGTCTAACAAGAACCTGGAAAAAGGACTTGAATGGGCAAGCCTTAATAACCCTGTACGAGGAGGAATGACCCTCTTAAAATTTTGAAGTAGCAGCGTAAGGACAAGTAACGAATCGACGGATGAGATCCTGTCGGAAGACCCATGGTAATTCATGACCGTCATATTGACGAGAGTAACAAGGGCATTACATACCTTGCCCCTTTTTCTCTCTATCTTTGTGAATAGCGATGAAATCGGGATCGTAGACCCCCCCCAAGGTCCATGAGAACACTTGGACCGTTGATCTTTCCACATCCACGAAGTAGTGGAAGAATGCGCGAGGTGGGACAGATCTGAGCCATTAGAACGTAGCTAGAGAAACCCGACAGTCGTTGGATCTGTTAAGAGATGCATGAGGGTTAAACCTTCGCAAACAGTAGAGGTAAAATCCCAACAAGAAGGTGGACACATCGGGATATCGGTACTCGGGATATCGAAGTTCTCGAGGTCGAGAATTTCAGGGCATTTCAAGTCCTGAAACAGCGAAATGATCTGGATCGTCCGTTTGTGCAGACACGTGGCGAAAATCGAGAGCCCGTCGGTATATCGGCTACCGGGGTTTTGAGTTGACAGAGAATTTATGTCATCGGGGTCTCAAAAACTCCAAAATCACGAGATTGGATCAAGGTCGTCCATCAGTCGGGACACGTGGCGGAGATCCAGACCATCGGGGAAGTCCCGATAGAAAAGTCAATAGGTGCATCGGGGTTCAGAATTTCGTGAGTCTTGAGGACAAGACTTCCGGAGCATCAGAAGTCACGAAATCGCGAGAGACGATCAGGACCGTCCATCTGGAGGACGACACGTGGAGGAGATCAGAGCATTCAGGAGTTTTCCCAAAAAGAAAGTCATCCATCGACATTACGGGAGTCAGGAAATCGGGAATCTCGTGGACAAGAAGTCCTTGCAATTCGAAATCACGAAGTCCGAAATCCCGACAAGGAGGGGAATGCTCCATCGTGGGGGGGCAGCTGTCAGCATAGCGGAGAATCGGGATTCGAGAGATCGGTAGTCTCTAGAACAAATGCATTTCGGCATTTGAAACCCCGAAGACTCGATAGAAATCAGGGACCGTTGGTTTCATGGGCGATCATAGCCTTTGATCGCGCTAAATCCAAAAAGGGGTTATCAATTGACGTCATATCGGGAATTGGAGGATCGTGAGTCCTAAGGACAAATGCATCTCGGCATTGAAAAGTCCGAAACCCCGATAAGAAGTGTGGTTGTGGTCATAGAGGGAAGGTCACGTGGACCAAAGGTCTAGCCTGAAGGGCTAGCCGAAGTCAAAACGCATCAGCTTTTGGAAGCCCCAAACCCCGAAAGGAGATAAGGCTGTGGTCTTGTGAAATAGTGGTCATATGGGCCAGGAGTTTAGCCAGGAGGGCTAGCGCGTAAAGGGGTGCATCGACAAATCGGAGATCGGGAGTTCGAGAGGACAGGGACTCTTGTCATCAGGAATCACGAAACCCCGAGACCCGAAATTATCATCGGGGAAATGTCACAGGTGCGTGAAGAAGAGGCCGTGACAGGGAATTAAGGACCTATGGATCGGGTTTGGCATTTCGTTGTTGCGAGCTTCGGGGATTCTCATTGTTGAGAAATCAACGAAAAAGTTTAATTTAGGTAGTGGGTATGTTACAAATTCTCTTTGCTCAGCTTTGAACTTGGCCTTTTCCAGGTCGGCTTGGGTTGGTTATGATCCCTGCAAGTTAAAGAAACAAAAAGAAGAACTAAAATAACCCAAATGGGGTAGGAAATTAATACCTTTCCCCAGTGGAGTCGCCAATCTGTTGCACCTCTTTTGTCACCTAAATGAGCAAAATAATGGTGCTTACAAGCCCAGTTGGGTCAGCTAGGCAAGACAACAGTAAAGAAAAAGGTTAGAAAGATAAAGCATAAAAAATAAGCAAAGAATTAAACTAAGAATGATAAAAACAATTAAATATAGTGCATATGAACATAAGAACGAGGAACAAACAAGACTCATGCCACCAATGGAAAGGATTGTATTAGTGGAAAGAAAACACCAAAGAGAAAGGGAGACTTTGGGTTCCCTCTTCCTCCAAGGGAGGGCTCTTGGACCCCCAAATATTGAGCTCTTCTTACAAATGAGAACTAGAATGAAATGGTGAAGAGAATCCAAAGCACATTCATTCTAGAGGTGATATGAATGGCTAAGTGCAATGGTGCTAGCATACTCTTTACGAGGAAAGAGGATCCTCCAAAAGAATATCAGCAGCATAACAATACAAATGAATTCCTTGAAAATGTAGTGCACCCATGGCTTCCTTTTATAGCATAACTTTGAGGCATTATTCAACCAACTTTTAGTGTGAACAAGGGGCAATTTAGGGCACCCTTAGGTCTTTGACCAGTCGTCCAGCCGGATTTAGCCGAGATTTGAATGTCAAATCGACTTGGAAGCTGAACCAGAAGTGAGTGGGAGGCCAACCAATATCATAAATGCATCGTTTTGAGGGATGTGCAGTTTTTTGCATCCATAGTCGCGCATCGTGCGCATGTGCACTTTTTCCTGCGTTTCTGAATGGAGCATGTGTGCGCGCTCCCTGTGTAGTCTTAGTGCATGCTGATTTTATTGTCGATTGTATAGTTTTGGGCCTTTTGGAAATGCATTTTTGGTCCATGGGTGCACTAATAGCTGTTTGGAGATGTTGGATTCCTATAACCATTTGCGGATGAAATTTTAGTGATAACACCAACGTTGAATTACCTCAAGCTTGTAGACAAAATATTAATAGATCCTATAGGTATACTCAGAAACGTTGAAACTCAAATTATGGGTATACCTACACTAGCCGACTTTGAGGTAATCGACTTAGTTGAAGGAATGTCGGCTTATGTGTTACTTGTCAGTTGGCCATGGGGATGACAAATTAAATCCAATATCTCCCTCAAAAAGGACAGAATCAAGTTAAAAGGGAGTGGAAGAAAAATAGTAATCCCTCTGGACCCTAATGAAGGGAAACCTTGGAGTGAATCATTGGATGAAGATCAAGAAGCACGATGTTTGTACCAAATAATAAATGAACAAAGAGATTATGTCAAACCAAATGGGTAAGGATAAATCTCAGGAGAATCTTCCTTGTCGGTCGAACACAATTATGACTTAGCTCTATACAACCGGCAAATAGAAAATTATGAAGCACACTCAAAAGATTGTTGGACCATTGAACCCATCCCAAATAAATGTCCCAAAACATGTTATTCAATTCAAGCAGTACCTATAGTGTATGAAAAGAGACTTTGACAAACTCCTACACTTATTCTGATCGACAACACGATGAAAAAGTCACTACGCTACAACGAACAAAACATTTCGTCGACACATGTCGAGAAAGTTTTTAAATCTATCGGAGAACAAGGCAGAACTCAAAGCCTCATGGAAAACTTCATAGGCCAAGCTGCAAGAAGGTGGGAAACACATTCCCCAAGACTACAAACATGGAAAACTTTATCAACTTACTTTGTAGAATGCTTTGGAGAAAAGAAACTATTCAAACTAGCTAACATCCCTATCTTCAAGGTTGGGTACAATCCAATCAAACATATCCACCGGTATGAGAATGTGTGGCGTCGAATAGGATATAGAGATGAAAGGGTATGGTCACACATGTTTCCAAACACACTAGATGAAATACGAAATAAATGGTACAAATTCGAAGAATCATGTGGCAATACACTCAAATGGTCTGACATTAAAGAAAATTTTATCAAAGACTTCGAATTTATTATGGAGAAGGAACATATAAGAGAAATAGCACAACGAATTAAAAGCTTCCTAGAAAAATCGACACCAACTATACAAAATGAAAAAGGGAAGATGACGATCGACATAGGATCGACATCGACATGTCACCTTGTTTCGACAGAGAATAATGAAAATACAACAGGACAAAGAATCGATATGGAAAATACAATCTGTCTTGGCTAGAGTTTTCAATGGACAAGTGACCACCCATCGATGCAAAACTATGTAAAATCAATATTAAAAATATCTAAGGAAGAAAAGGAGGAAATTGAACAACCTGAATTCCCTGAAAGCTTTACCAAAATTGAAGAAGGGGATCAACATCTCGAAGAAGCAAAACCACTAGAGGGGTTGAATGCTGAAATAAAGACAAAAGAGTTCAACATATCAAATGACGATCGACCCAAAATGGAATGAGTAGGAGACTATTGGGCGGAGAAGGAGACAGCCAACATAGTCGACTTACTCAAAGAATATCAAGATGTATTTGCACGAGACTATAAACATCTAAAAGGACTTGTAGAAGAAATCAGAGAAATGAAAATTGAACCCATTTCCAGAGCAAAGCCAATCAAAAAGCGACCTTACAAATTAGCTCACAAATTCAAGCCCATCATTCATAAGGAAATTGATGGAATGTTATCATCGTGCATCATATATCTAATCAACAAAGCAGAATGGGAAAGTCCTATGGTGGTTCAATCGAAGAAGCACAACCCTAAAAATTTAAGAATTTGCGTTGATTTTAGAGGTCTCAAAAAACTAACTCTAACAGATATGTTCCCCACTCCATTCGTCGACGAAATAATTAATGAACTTGCAGGTCATGAATGCTACTCATTCACAGACGGATTTTCAGGATACAATCTAGTGCATGTATCTAAAGAAGATCAACCTAAGATGACACTTGTCTTTGAATTTGGCTCCTTCACCTATAAGGTAATGCCATTTGGGCTAAAGAATGCCCCAACAGTATTTTCAAGAATAGTAGTAAAATCATTTCAAGAATACATCTACAAGATAATGGATGTCTACTTCGACGATTGGACTAAACACAACCTATTCAAAAACCATATACAGTGGCTTAGATTAATGTTTGATCATGTAGACAAATCCAATTGTCTCTCGATATTAGGAAGTGCATATTTTCCACACCAATTGGCATTCTCTTAGGCCACGTGGTATGTAAGGATGGTGTAGAATTCTACATGGAAAAAATCAAAATCGTCCTCGACTTGAAGCCACCTATAAATAGAAACAGATTAAAATCTTCCTGGGACATACTGGGTATTACCGAAAATTTATATGCCACTATTCAGATATCACTTTCCCAATGGATGAGATGCTTCGGAAAGAAATTGAGTTTAGATGGAGTCAAGACTTCCAGGAGTCATTCAAAATTTTAAAGAAAAAATTGGTCAAATCTCCCATACTAAAATTCCCCTACTGGTCGAGAAGGTTTCATGAACATGTTGATGTTTCAAATGTCATTGTTGGGTCAGTTCTAGCGCAACCATATGACAACACAATTGACCACCTGAATGTGTATGCCAATCGCAAGTTGAATAAAGCATAAAGGAATTACTTGACCACAGAAAGGGAAGCCTTGTCGATGATATTTTCTTTGCAGAAATTCCAACATTACTTACTTGTGAACCCATTCACATTTTTTATAGATCATCAAGCATTAAAATACCTAGTCAATAAACCTATTCATCAAGGGAAAATATGTCGTTAGTTATTACTATTCCAAGAATTTGAATTTGATATAATCGTCCGACCCAGGAAAAAGAACATCAGGCCCGACCATCTATCCCGACTCGAGATAGGGGAGGACCCGACCGGCATAGAGGATGACCTTCTAGACACACATCTATTATGTGTCGAAGTAGCACCAAAAGATCTAGAAGAAACAACAAATTTCTTGGAGGAGGGGAAGGCACCCGAAGATCTCTTAGCAAATAAAAAGAAAGTGTTAGCTCTAAAAGTAGCACCATTCACAATCCTAAATAGATACCTATACAAAATGGGACATGATGATGTCTTAAGGAGATGTGCTCTAGAACATGAAAGAGAAGACATTATCAACGAGGCACATGCAAGACTAGTTGGGGGGCACTTTCAAGCCAAAACGACAACGCAAAATATACTTCAGGCCGGTCTGTGGTGGTGCTCCAACATGGCATCCATTTAAAAAATTAATTAATGGTGCTCAATTAAAGAAGTATAATACATAAACATGAGGAACCATGTTGGCAAAGTGCCTAGAAAGTAATTCCAACAGGGACCGACCAAAACTGGAAATATAACAGTCTGGTCGAAGTCAGAAAAAAACAATGTGTAGATTAATAATAGTATCAAGAGATATATCATTTTTATATTAATAAATTAAAAGTCATTTATAAAGAATTCCGATATAACATTTAGGTACAAGAAACTATTATAGGAAAAGATAAGTATTAAATAAGTTCCAAAGCTTGGAAGAAAAAGTAAAGGAGAAGTAGAATGGAGAGAGAAAGAAACCCCTTCATTAAGCCACAAGGAAAGTGGACGAAGACGAGATCGACACATGACTTCATCTACATACTTACGATAAATCCTCATCAAGCGACAATCGATTGATCGAGGCGGATCCAGATCAAGCAAGCAAAGCCATCATAGAGGGGACTAAAATAAAACAGAGGAACGAAGTAATTATGAAGAACATTGACTAAGAATAATCGACAATAAGAAACTCGACAATATAAAAACAACAGTTGGTCGAACTATGTATCGACCGTGGATCAATAGAGGAGAATTAGTCGATCGGGTAAGAGAAAAAACCGACCAAAAAAATTCTGACTCCAAAAAGGACAGTACATTTAAGATGAGACAGGAAAGTTCTAATGGACATGACAAGAACATTAATGCTCGATGTGACGCAGAAGACCATTGCACAACCACTAATATAACTTCGGTTCGACTCGACACAAACGAAATCCAAGTGGAAATCGCTACAATTAATGCTCGACAAGACCTGCATGCGCGCCAAATAAGCAATATCGTAGACGTCCCCTCATACGAGTTGAACATACCACTAACAGTTATGATAGAGGCACTCAAATTTAAGGAACAATTGGACGTAATTAATTTGAATCTCCCTCTCGCACCTATAAATTTGGAGGATGCATATGACTTCACATCATTGTTATTTTCTCCCCCGCAGCAGAGTATATAGTCGACTGAGCAACCAAGCAAACCTACAACTTCCCTCGACTTGTTGAATGTCATCGAATTGGACTTAGATATGTCGAGAATGAGAGGACAATTCTTTGAGACAGTGGAAGGATCAAGAACAAGACAAAGGTTTGACAAAACAACCGCAACGTCGTTGCAAATACGGATGCAGAATATCCGACATTCACAATTGGAGGAGATGGATTGGAGCAAGCAATGGAAAATATTTACAGAATGGGGGTTGGAGGATAGTGGTTGGAAGGCTGAGACAGAATTCCTAGCAAAAGAAGGAATCGCACACCTCCTAGGAGCACCATAAGTTGTCGACTTTGGGCGATGGAAGGAACAAGCAACAAAGTTTATTATTAGTCGGTATCACCATGGATATATCTGGCTCGACAATTCGATAGCAATAACAGGTGGGATTATTCACAGAATCACCAGCATTCCAAATATGGGGGTCAAGGTCCCAAAAACTTCAAATGCAAATGCTTGGATGCAAATTTTGACAAGGTCAACAACAACAAAAAGTTCCAAGGGGTTACTTATCAACAAGATCCCCGAATCACGCAAGATGCACTGCAATAATGGTATCATTATTCTTTACACCAATTGCTTAAGCTTATGATGTCAAAATGACCATGGTAGAGTCAATCGACTAAATCTTTAAAAAGGCAGAAATATTCAACAAATCTAAATACATGGCCAACATCATCCAGACTAACTGCAAGGAATTCCAAGAAGCAAGTAAGGCCATCAAATTCCCTTCTTTATTAATCTAGATAGCAATGGAGCAATATAGTCTAGTCGGTGAACCTGCATTCATAATTAGGAAGGTTCCAACAATGGAAAAATATAGAATTTTTGCAGCAGAGCGGGCAAGTGCCTCCAGATCGCTACCTACATAATAAATGTTTCGACTATGGGTCAGAAACTTAAAAGATGGCTCACATAGATGGCACGTCAAGCAACCGGTTTGTCGGGCGCTCCCGACACCCTGCCATATTAAGTTAGAACTCGACTGCACCAAACTTTGGTGTGCATTGGAGTTGGCCCTGAAACCGAAGGAGTTACATTATTAGCTGACGGGAAAGGAAATTTTCATGGAATTAAAAAGACAGACATACCAGAAGATAGAAATTTATCCTGAAGTTAACCAACCAGGACTACCTTTGGTTTCCCCCTTACCGACACAGAACGGGAAGAGAAAAGAGAAGGAGAGTTATATGCAATACCCTTTGTTGAAGACTTAGAAGCATTGGCAATCGTTCTTGCATGACCTTCGCCCAGAAAAAGAAAGTAGCCAGTGAAAAAAGATAAAGGGAAAAAGGCAGTTGAAGTCGAAGAAATATCTTATGACACAAAAGAGATCTGGCTGGAGACTTTTTAATCGACTGGAGGTATCGACTTTAATGACCCCGTCATTCAAGAAAAGATGACTAGTATCACCAGCAAAATTGCCGAAAAAATCAAGTAGACGGAGAGGAAAACCCGACAGGAGACTGCTAGGATAAAGAATATTTTAAGCTCGTTAGTCAGACGTGGAATGAAGGAATCCATGGAGAAAGATAAAGTACAAAACAACAGGTCGAACAAATAAAAAATACACTCTGATAGATTGAAATAAGGGGAGTAAGGAGGCATAAGATACACGAAAGATTGACCATTGTGGAAACCCTAGAAAAGGTCACAGAGACCCAATCAGAATTAGAATTCAAGACGAAGCCAACACCAGGTAAAAGGAGAGTGACTGGCCCGAAAATTGACTTGACAAGAGAATCCCCACCAGCTGAGCCAGTAGCCATAGCCAAGGAATGACCTGCAAAGAAGAAGAAGAGGCAACTTATAATTGTTGAGTCTTCAGAAGCAACTGAGTCAGACCAACCATCTACATCGGTCGACGAGGAGATCGAGATCAATAGACTAGAGCAGTCGGAGTCGGTCGAAGGAATATCAATCTAGTCATCTCATCCGGTCGAAATTGCACAACAACATGAATCGATTGATCAAATAACAATACAGGTGATCCATCCATTTGAAGATATACGATAGTCGATCGATCATCAGGAAGTCGACCTCCAGGAACTCAACACCCATGATGTTAATATTCCTGAATCGAGACCAATAGAGATTATGACCGATGTATCCACATAAGTTAAATAAAGAAACAAGATAACTTGGCAGAACAACAACAAAAATAGGAACATAGAGAGGAATCATTCCCAGAAAATGCTTCGACTAAGGATATAGTACAAGGTCCGACACAAGCTCAAGAGTCTCCCTTGCAAAAAGAAATAGAGTAAACACAACAGAAGGAAACAATAGTAGGGGAACAAGTCGATCAGACTC
Organism: Picea engelmannii; assembly: GCA_009831015.1. Classification (NCBI taxonomy): domain Eukaryota; kingdom Viridiplantae; phylum Streptophyta; class Pinopsida; order Pinales; family Pinaceae; genus Picea; species Picea engelmannii. The sequence continues at coordinate 636,184 of ML782425.1, forward strand.
ACAACACAAGATCAAGATAAAGACAGGGGGGCAACAAAAACATCTGAAAAGAGTAAGAAAAAGAAACCCATGAAAATCATCTTTAAAATGACCCAACCATCTAGCCCGACCGGATCAGCTGGTGAAACTACACTCAACCCAACATCAATATCCAACCAACACCTCTTCAACTTACATCAAGTCATCTTAAAAGAATCAACAAAGAGGTGGAAAAAAATTATTAAAGAAGGAAGTCGGGTTTCAAAAATAAAGGAGGATCAAAGGAAAATGCTACAGGAATGCATAGAGAAGGTCATAAAGCATTTAGGAATAGAGCAGCTACCAGAAATGGAGAGCCCCTTAGCGAGTTTTAAAGACTTGGTAGAAAGGTTGATCAAAGATAATACAAAAAACCATCAACAAGTTGAACTTCTCCAAAAGGAAAAGGAAGATATACAACAACAATACCGCCTAGTAATGACTGATAATCAAAGAATCCAAGAGAAGATAACCACCATCATGGTGACAGAATACAACAATCTTAAAGGATTGAGACAAAATGTAGAAGAAGTCACCAAGCATGCTACAACGTTAAATTCAGTGGTAAGTAATTGGCCAACTTACTTTGCAACTACATTCAACAAGTGTAGAATACAAAAAGTTGTCGTCGAAAACATAGAAAAGAACAGAAATATGATGAGTGACGTCAAGATCAAAGAGGCCCTCACAAGTCAGTTAGCAAAAGAAAAAGTAGTTGAGTCACAGCGCTCACAGCTCCCACCCAACAATGGTCCTCTTGATCCTATTGTTACAACTTTCTCTCTGGCTCCATCAAAGTGGTGAGGAGCTCGTCCTAGGCTCATCTCGCACCTGCACAACACTCGTAGCAGGATGGTTCATCTACCCATGTGAGCATATTGCTGTGCTCTCTGCAAATCTACCATTTCTCTGCTTTCTAGCTTTTGAGGTCACAACTCAGGAACTATTCTACAACTTTTATATCAGGGGATTCAATCAATCCACTCGTTCTTCTGTCATCATATTTTCTTTTCACCTCTCATGTGTGTGTATGTTAAGATATGTCTCTTTCTGGACTGCCTTCAACCGCTGTCAAGATTTTACAATCATCATGCTCTCTCAACTGTTATCTGCTCACTGTTGCTACTTGTCAATCTTGTTTTCGTGCTACTCTTTAACACGATTATGTTGTTGTTTATAAATGTATGACTGACTATGATTTAACCCAACAACTTATAATTTTTTTCTTTTCTAACTTGATTTAATTACAAACTCGAGTATGAGTCAAGTCGAATTGACTAAGACTCGACTCTTGAGTCGACACGACTTACTCGATTATGAATCGACTCGACTTACTCATTCGCTTCAGATGACCCATAGAGTAATTAAAACTTGTCTTATAGGTTCAAAATTCTAGACAACCTCCACGTTGAACTAGTCATCCATCAATGATGTTTTGCAATTGATTTTATTTTTCGATTGGTTTCTTGGTGAATCGAGTGCATTCACACTGTGTTCATTCGCTAGTCGACTATTCCCCGTGCATTTTTAATGATACAAATCTCGTGGAATATTTTTCAGACTTGGTCGAATATTTGTTTGTTCACCATTTCAATGGGTCGACCCTTCATGAGCCTTTAATCTGTGTCAACAACCCTTCAAGGGGTCGTTGAATGTCTAGACTCCATCCCTTTACCTCCAATGCTCAAAATTAAATTTCGAATGCGAACTTTGTAGTGGCGTATGTTGATGTAGTGGCTCAGTTTCAGCCGAATAACAAATCTGCAATCAATGTTTCTATAGAACAATACATTCGATTCCATACTGGTGGGTTTCTTCGATGGCTCCAAAAGGCTGCCAACATTCTCGATTGATGATAATAATACATTAGAGAAAAGGAATTTATCACATTCAAGCCACCTCGACCTATGTGCAGAGAGTGCTCGACCTTGCACCTTTAGAGCGGTTGACTCTCATTTCCAAATTTAAATGCACACTCGTTTTTGCAGGGTAACATGAAGCTTCGACCATCATGCTATACTCCAACAAGGTAACATTTCAAAGTTGAAAATTGAGCGACAACAAATATGCATGAGTTCATATGTAATTGAACGATAGTAAGGACGGGGTGAATAAACAAAATTGATATTTTGATGTCCCATGGCATAAACAATACAGTCTACATGATTCAGTTGCTCCAACATTGTACCATTAACAGATACAAGGACTGAAAGAATATCTCAGCTCCAGCAAAGAAAAAAAATTCCCAATGCTCCCATTTCTGAAACAAAAATTTTCACTTGTTGGCCAATAATGCAATTGACCTTAATCTCATTGATTCTTCACCCGCTATCATTCTCATCAACACCATTTTGAGAAACTGGCTTTTCTTCCACCACACCATTCACAGAAGTCGAGCCGTATTTCAACACATCATTCCCATTAGTCACTCTAACCTCATTCGACCAAAACTTTCAGTCGATTGATTCTTCTTTAAGCGGTTCCGTCTAAATCAATCAGCATGTGAAATCTATTATTCTTAAGTCGATTGGCTTACTCAGCGAGGTCTCTCACCAAAGGATATCCAATAGCTTTCTTATTCTTCCTTCACTATTATTTATACAATAGGTAAATGGTTGGACCAGTTGCACCTGCTCCAACTAATCATTTATTAGGTATTTCTTATCATTTATTATATACAATCATACATATTTACTTGACTTTATCCACTCTATGTCTAATGTCTAATAATACATGTATGGGATGACTATTAGGGCCTAAGAGGTTCTCTCAACATCTCCCCCACACTCAAATCCCGATCAAAGCCAATAGAGAAAACCAACAACAAGTCAAACTTCTCCAAAAAGAAAAGGAAGATATACAACAACAATATTGCCTAGCAATGATTGATAATCAAAGAATCCAAGAACAAACAACCACCATCATTGTGACATAATACAACAATCTTAAAGGACTCAGACAAAATGTGGAAGAAGTCACCAAGCGTGCTACAATGCTAAATTTGGTGGTAAGTAACTGGCCAACCTACTTTGCAACTGCATTCAACAAGTGTAGAATACACAAAGTTGCGGTCGAAAACATAGAAAAGACCAAAAATATGACGACCGACATCAAAATCAAAGAGGCCCTCACAAGTTAGTTAGAAAAAGAAAAAATTGTAGAGTCGCATCTCTCACATCAAGAACAAGAATGGCAGAAGGAAGGGTACAAAGTACAGACATTGCAGTAATTCGCCTCGCATAGCTTAGAGAAAATATTCAAGAGATAGAGCAGCAGATTGACCCAGAATTGGTCGCAGTATAGAAAGCATAAATAGCAGAAAAAGTAAGCTTGCTTGGACAAATCAAGAAACTAGGCCTCGAAGCACACCAACCGATCAATGCATGGCATGAATTCACCCAACATCTACAACATTCAACTCCCAATATCCTGCAGACTGCCCTCGAAGCTAGTACAGAAAGCAGACCAAAGGACATTCAAATCGACTAGCGGCAGAGATTTCGACATCGCATGACAGTTGAATATGGCTCCATAATCCTATCAAGCACCAGAAAATTTTGGCTATAATTCCTCTTCTTTCTCTCCTTCTATCATTATTATTTTGTAAACAATTAATGTAAAAGAAAGTTTTGGTATACTCCCCTCTTGTTCGAGATGAGCAAGGAATTGAGGTGGGGGGAGATGTTGTAGGGGCTAATCAACTCTGTCAACTAGACCCAACAGTCGACTAAGAGTTAGTCGGTTCACTGTCGAAGTCAAAAGTATAAGTTGATTGAGGGTTGTGTTAACCAACCGACCCAAGAAGTTAAGTAGTTACAACTGCCTCGTAATTGAATATGTAGGTATAAATAGACAATCATGTATCCGAGAAGATGTATACATTGTGTTGTATTGACTCATTTATCTAATAAATTGTTGTTCTTTGGGCTTCCACTACTTTGTGTATGTCTTTGTCCAAATGTATGTATATGTGATTCTATGCTTGCTTATGTATTGAACTATTGGTAACACTACCCTACTTTCTCTAGATTACAACAATAGGTATGTTATCACTTTGTTGAAACTAACTTTATTCAAAATGATTATTAATAACCTTATGTGTTATAGACCCTACCTTCTAATATTTCAACAATACAATTATAGTCGGTTGCAATACCCCAACAATGATCATTTGGCATTTAAATATCATTAACAACAAACAAAAATTTTATCGATGCAATTTGGGTGCTTTCCTAAGTTGTCATAGTAAAGGGTCACTGAACGAAAATGCAAAAGGGAAAACTTTCTCGAGTGTATGGACTTGAAAGAGCTATCAAATAAAGCTCATAACAATTTTTTAAGTCTGAAACCTAATGCCCCAAGGGTTAAAGCCAAGGAATTTGTTGATTTTCAATTAAGTCGGGAAGCATAATAAAACCAAAGTGATACATGGGGACCAATTAAAGAAGGATTTAAAATCTAGTAATTTAAGAATCAATCAAATTTCAACAAATGAGGAACTCAACTAAGGCCTTGGCAATGATGGGACAATTGGAATGGAAGAGACTACAATAATAGACTTTAAAGCTTCTCTCCTTCAAAGGTCAACTTTTAAACATGAAGAAGCCCTCCTTACCACCCTTTTGCATTGACAAATTTGCCTCATTATTAGTTCTTAAACTTGATCCCTCTTGGGTTAAGGAGGAGGAAGATTGTTGCCTAGCTCTTGTGTTAATATATAAGGTTAATATGTTTCACCAAAGCTAAGGGATATTCAAGTTTGGATATTTGAACCTTGGGTCTCCATCCTACAAGTCACTCGTGATTCAACCCGGTTTGAGGGGATATTTTTAACCTATAATTTTTCTATTCCCTTGATAGAGAGAGCGTCATTCATAAGGGCCCTCGGTTGCCAAGGAATGATGGCCTCTTTATGAGGCTTTGATAGGAAAGATCAACCTATACACTAAACAAATATCTGTATTCCTTGTTTGGGTACAAATGCCTAACCTGCCTCAGTGTGTATTGTGTTATGATCCAATGCCTTAAAAAATGATTACAGTCCACTTTGAGGGGAAAACCTCCTTTTACAATATATACAATTCAAAATACAATATGAGATGAGATAATATGATCCTAAGACTAAGTCTTCTTGTTATATATAGGAGACAAAGGGTACAATTGCAATGAAAGGGTGCATAGAAGGGTTCTAACCGACATACAAATATAACACTAGAAATGTAATAATTCAATATCCAGTGCTTAGCAAGGGGTTTTACACATAGCATGGGGCTTTTTCTAGGGCTTAACATGCCACTCCCCTTCAAACAAGTGTTGTCATCGACACTTGACAACTATGACTATGTCTACATGAAGAAATCATCTTCCCATATCGCCTCTTCCACTGGTAGGTTCTTCCATTTGGTGGGGTACTGAGTAGTTTCTCAATTTTGTAGCTTCTTAATCCCTATTTCAAGGATTGTTTCTAGTTCGAGTATGATTTTCCCCTCTCTATTAATTTCTGATAAAATAGTTTGCACTAGGATCTTGTCACCGATTATCTTATTTAAGAAAGAAACATGGAAGACTGGATTTACACTTTTTGGTCGCAGTTGAATAACATGGTCATGATCTTGAGTAGGTGGAAGACCCTTAGGCATCTCTCCAAATACCTTAGAATGATTGTTGATAACTTTTTGCAGATCCATTGGAGCAGAGGTTATAGATGTTTGAACATCTAATGAGCACAATTGTGCAATTACACCATTGTGTCCCTTTTTAAGTAATTTTATCATGTTGTTAGAGCTTATCACTTTAGAGGGTTTCCCTTGGATACCTCTAAGCTCAATTTCCTTGCCTTCTCAGGAAAATCTCATGAAAATATCTTGAAAATTAAGGGCCATTGTTCCCAATGATTGCAACCATTGGACTCCTAATACAACATCAACACCACCCATTTTGATGGCAATCATCGGACTATCCAATAAATACTCCCCCATATTGATCTTAATACCATGGCACTTCCTAGAACAATTTATGGTACTGTTATCCCCGATTTCTAGGGATAACTAGGAGATCATGTCTCGAGGCCCAAGAGTCCTAGACATGGAGTACCGAGAGCAGGATTGACCTGAGCATGGCTTTGGAGGGCCCATCCTTCTCTTCTTTCATCAAACTTGTCTTGTCAGCAGCAGCAGCATCCATCACCATCAGCCTAGACTTGTATCGGAGAAGGCTCTTGCTTCATGAGGTAATTGGTCCAGGTATCATGGTATGTGTCATTTTTTATCATTATAACCTTTAGATATATGCATCTTACTCATTTTATTTCTGACAACTGCTTGGATCTTACATTGACCCGCTTGACCATGGTTGGGGGGGATTGATAGGGTGTCCTAGCAAGCCTGTACCCATAGGTTTTGGTTTGCCACAGGGGGGATTTCTGAAGAGCCATTGTCCGCTCCCATCACGTCATCACTTTTACATCTTATCTCCCACTCATCTGTCCCACTCCCCTAGTTCGAGCATTACGATGATCTGCTTTTGGGGTTGCACCTTATCTTGTGGGAAGAAGGGGCTAAAGGCCCAGAAGGTAAAAGCAGTTGGCAAAAGATAAAAGCCATAAAAAATGAAACCTAGAGATGCCTCGCCCAGGGATCCCCGAGAAGGCAATAAAAATCCTCTCAGCAAGAAATAAGAGGGACCCAAAGAAAAGCAACAAAACAAGACCTGGCAAAGAGGATAGGGGGTCTCATCACAAGCCAACCTATTATGTTCATGGGTACCTAGCAGTATGGCATTGCCACTATCTGGTTACCACGTCAGGGCAGTGACCTTTGGTTGCATGGCCAAGGGAAAGGGGGTCTCATCACGAGCTAGCCTTATCATCTCTGTGAAAGTGCTTGTGGGTAACACTGTCAGCTCTGGTCACCACGCCAAGGCAGTGTCCTCTAGTTAGTCCTTGAAATAAAAAAGAAGAAAGCAAATAAAGAAAAGAATAAAGGCAATAAAGGGCTTGGAAAGAATGCATCTGTGACAGATACATCTCGCCCTCTACAAAGGCACCCACAGGTAATACCATGCATTCCTATCTTTCACTCTACTCGTATGTCTGGACATCCCTTGACAAATTCACCTCATTCTACATGGCTTGGATGATACCCCTTGGAGACTTTCCTTTCCTTATGGATACTATCCCAATAGGGTGTTTTGTCTTTTTCTTCGACTTTGTACTGTAGGTCTTTGTAATATCTTTGAGCTATTGAATGATATGTCAGGGTTTTTATGCATGTATTTGATAACATTAATGGTGAAAAGTGATTGACATTACTATGATCCCTGTGACTAATGAGCCCATGGAGGGCGAAGTTTTTTATGTGCAGGACCATACCCGACGGACAGGTACCAGTTGGACCGGTACACATGGGGAGATAATTAGTTCGGACCTCCATGGGGCTGAAGAGCCCATCAGATGGTTGTTGGGACCCCATTAGGGGTAGAGACAGGACAATACTTGATTGAGCTTTTGCACCTGAGAAGAAGAAGGGTGTTCCATCCAGGACTCTTTGGCTGATCCCAGCCCAGGGGGGTTGACCCACTTCAAGTGGAACGTCTCCCTTAGATGGCCCAGGACGTCACCTAGGGGCCACTGACGTCACCTTCAGCGTATGGCAGCTTGATAGGGCAGCTAGCACGTGTGGCAGGGTTTGGAGGCCTAAAAAGGGTCAACATTTTGTCATTTGTGCTGCATTTTGCACTAAAAAGGGCCAATGTCTCCCCCAGTAGGGCTTGACGTCTTGCTTATGCTCATTTAGGGCTTTGATTTAGCAATTTAATGTAAAAACAATATGATTTTGGTTTATAGCCTTGTCAGCTATTTTTAATGACCTAATTTTAATTATAGGTCATGATACACTATATATTGAGGATGTTTTTCCCTCATTTGGACATAACACACAACTCACTTTCTTGTGAGGTCTGATTTTTTGCGCCCTAGTTTGGGTATTTGGTCTTTTAAAGGAGGCACACTTATTGATGGAAGGATTATCTTGGCATTTTTGGCATTTCTCTTGAAGGAAGGTTTACAACTAGGGTTTGCATATGCTTTTTCATCATGATATGTAAGTGTTTTTCTTGCAAAACTTCTTAATTGAATGGTTGTAGGTTTATATTCTTGCATTTACTTATAAATTTTTTGATTTAAAACCCTAGGTGACAAGCACACAAGTAGGTCCTTGTTTCATGTCCCCTTAGAGAGAAATATTCAGCCATTGAAGAAGGAGGAAAGAGCCTAGCCTTTGCTACACTCTTTTCACTTTTTCCCTTTGTGCTAGCTGCGTTTTTAAAGGTTAAAAAGGAGGTGACATCCCAGGACTAGGTTATCTACACCTAGGTTCGTCCATCTTCTAGGATTTGGTGATAAAGCCTTGCCATTGCAACACTTTCCCTCACCTCATCCTCTTGTTTTAACTTATCTTTTATGCTAGCTGTTTTGCCAAGTTTGACCTAAGGAAGGAGGAAAGAGCACGAGGCCTTGCTTAAGAAACACTGGAGTGAGCCTCTTTCCCCTAGGGTTTTGATTCTAGGGCCCTGCCATTGCAACACTCTAGAACCCTTCCCTCTTGTCCTTAGCCTTTATCCCTTCAATTCTTACGTCCTCTCCTTAATTGACTCCATCTACCCTTAGGCACTGATCTTAGACACACAATGTTGAAGTGATAGTGCTCAAACAACCTCTCAAAACTTTTAAATTTGAAACCCTAACTAACTAGCTAACCCTAACTAGGCTGACGTCATACTTGGTTATTCCATCTTGATGCAACACCTTTGATTATAAACAATTAGATGATGGTTGAAAGCATTTATTGAGTAAAAGATTGGTTAGATACATTGTTAGCTACATCATCTCAATAGTTATTGATGAATTGATATTTTCCATTTGCTATATTGATAAAGCGTTTATCTCATTAATATCTGTTGTTTTACATTGCTTACATATTGATGTCAGATAGTTACATGAAGTATTAACCCACTGAATTATAGCCTGCACATATATTGTTTTGATATTGTCTTGTTCCGGGCAGGTGTTCTTATTTGGGCATACACTCCTTTATTGGCTAATTAGCCGGATTATCTGACCTTGGTGGTAACCTGTGAGGAGGGACTTTCACCTTAACCTTTATATCTTTGCCTCTTCAAAACCCCAAGTTACTGGAGACGTCTTCCCTAGGCTAACCTCCCTAAATAGAAAGAACCTCCCCATTGTGGTGACATTGGGTGGGGAAGGTTCCTGTTACGCCAGTTTGGCCTCTATCCTCTAGCCTTTTGACCTAGCTACAAACTGTGTGATAACAGGTACATCCATCTGCAATCATTACTTGACACTCTGGTGTTAGATATATAATGCAATTAAGATCTTTTGCCAAATTGTAATTGATGAAGTTATGGGTACTACCAGAATCAATCAACAATGTTACATTTTTCTTTTTTATATATCCTTCTATCTTGAGGGTTTGTGGAGTACTGATGTCGGTCAATACATAACAAGATATCGTTGGACTAGTCTCTTCTAACTCTAGATCTTGAGATGGTTCCAATTCTTGATCTTCTTCCTCTTCATTGTCTATGTAGAATACTTTCTTCTCACAGCATTTATGTGCCTTATTGTACTTGCTACCACAATATAAACATATTCCCTTTGCTCTTTTTTCATCCATTGTTAAGGTGTCAATCTTGTCGATTGAGGTACGCTTGTCTTATGAAACCCACAATGATCTATACTTCTCGTGTGTTCTCCAATGGTAGACTTGTGCTTATCCTTATTCTTGGTTTGAATATGATGAGAAAATTGCATAGCTTCCATAATATTTGCAAGATGTCTTAAGAAAATCTCATGTTTAACGTCTTCTTTTAATCCACCCATGTAAGCTTCCAACAAATGATCATCACTTATGTTATCCACCCTTGTGGCTAATACCTGAAATTTTGAATTGCAATCTTCAATATCACCTAAGTGCTTGATTATTGTCAATTGACTAGAGTAGTCATTTTCCCAAACTTTCCCATGTTGTGCTTCAGAGTCTCTTGTAAATAGACCATGAGTTTAATGATAAAAAGGGGGCTTCCTTTTAACTACTCATTGATACCATTGACATGGTTTTATCTCAAAGTTCAAAGTTGCTATGTGAATCCTTTTCTTATCATCCATAATATTATGTAGTTCAAAATATTGCTCTATCTAGTTCACCTAGGTAAATACCTATGTACCATCAAACTTCTTTAATTCAATCTTGGAAAAGATGAATTTAGGACCCCCACCATAATTAACTCCACTATTAGAGATAAATCCACTGGAAAATTGCTTATTATCGACAGGTTGTTCAACCAGAATACTACCTTTATTTTTCTGAGTTCCTTGCATTTTGATATCTCCTTTAGAGAGCCTATCATCTAGAGAATGAAACATCATGGGAAAAAAAAAAAAAAAAAAACAATTCCTTCATGAATTTTTGTATATTTTCATCCATCTTATTTGTCATGTCATCCATCTTATTTTTCATGTCAGTCATGTTATTTTTCATGTCATCCATCTTCTTATCTATCTTATTTTCCATTTCATCCATATTTATTTTCATATCATGCTTATTCTCGTTCATCTTCTTATCCATCTTGTTTTCCATTTCATCCATATTTCTTTTCATAGTTCCATCCATCTTATGTTCCATGTGTTCCCCATTTTCAATGATTCTCTTTTCCATCTGGCGATAAATCTCGTAAATTTCATCTTAAGTCATGGTTCAGCTTTCTGCAGGTTTGGATCATGAAATAAATTTTGGAGGAGCCTTTAGAGACATGAGAGAAAATTATAAATTTCCTCTTTTCCTCTTTATTATAAATTTTGAATCACCGAAAATAGATATTCCAATAAAAACTTATGTCAATTGTAAGTTACGTACCTTTTAAGTCCTTAATTTGGAGTCTCTCCTCCTGGTCAACTTTCCTTCTGATGTATTTTTGAAATTCGACCCTTTTGAGTCTAAAATTTTAGCCTATAGTACTCTAAAATGTCTTATCTGCAATGCCATAGGTCTGAACAAAATTGGATGTGCCAAGTGAAAGTTAGGGTAACTTTCCCAAACCTTGCTAATTTTTTGCCTTTCTAGGAGAGCGAACTTGTAAAGAATGCCACGTGTCCAATATTTAATACATGATTCTGAAATTTATACTAGAAATAATATGGACTTTCCTCTCTCAAATGCAACATGTCTCATATGATTTGGATCCTTGTTGAAGAATATGTGACTTTTTTACCTTGAACGCATGTTTGAGACTAGTTTTAGGATTAGTAAAAAAAACCCATCTTCCACAAGGTATATCTGTGAAACTATAATGACCAAGGATCTGAAATTTTTACAAGAGATACCTTGATATGTCTTAAAAATAACCTCGAAGTTTCATTGTCTAAACCATCCCAGAAAAAATGTTATAGCGAAAATGATAAGATGACTTGCTTGGAGAAGAAAAACCCTAGGATCGATGCTCTGATACCAAATGTTATGATCCAACGCCTTAAAAAATGATAAAAAGTCAATGATTACATTATATCCAATTCAGAATACAACATGAGATTACATAACATGATCATAAGATTAAGTCTCCTTGTTATATATATAGGAGACAAAGGGTACAATTGTAATGAAAGGGTGAAATGAAGGATTCTAGCCGACATACAAATATAACATTAGAAACATAATAATTCAATATCTAGGACTTAATAAGGGGTTTTATACATAACATGGGGCTTTGTATGAGGCTTTGTCTAGGGCTTAACATATTGGTATACAAACCCCATTATTGTGTTTGGAAATATTACAGGTATGCTGCCCTGGCTCAAAAGATTACACATTTCCCTTCGTCTATCCATCCTCGAATCAACATTGAGGTTGATTTAAGTGAGGGTTTTACTGAATATATATTTGTATATTGTGATGACTAAAGTTGAACTCAGTTGTTGGACTTTGAACACAATGTTTTTTGTTGCAAGGTTTGCTTTGATCATAACCATGTGGCTGAATTTTCTTCATAAGTTAAAGTTTATTCCTTGACTACTTTGTAGTTAAACAAGTGTAGAAATCACAAACCTAATTGGTGGATGTATAATAATATTGATCACCACTAGGAGGAACCAAACCTAGAACAAAAGCTTGAAGTTTATTTCAAGCCACTTGGCTTAGCAAAACACTCATTTTCACCTCCTATGATGTGGTGTTAAGGCCCTCCATCATTGTTGTGGGTTGTGCAATAAATAATCTCATGGAACATACTCACTCCTTATAGATGCGAGAAACTCAAAGTATGGAATGGGATGAGTGTTGGATGAAGAACGAGTAGAAAAAGGACAAAAAGGAAAACTAATTTCAAATTACTTATTCCTATAACATATGGGAAGATAATGCCATCTTTTATGAGTCTCGAGGAATTTACAAATGAGGGTATTACATTAGAATTTTCCAATATGGTATATTCCCAGTTGTAGGATGACTCTCGAAATCTTAAAACATTAAGAATGAGCAAGTCTTTTTAATTTCCAACTCTTTCGCATTGTATATACCTTATCATTTCATTTAATCAATTATCATGTATGGTTGGGGTGTTGATATTGTAATATTTTTCCTAGTTTACCTTAAACTCCTCATTTTTGTTTAGAGTAGAGTTAATCTCCTGGGGCATGCCACTTTGGGGATTCTCAAATAAACCATATAAACTACAATGATAATCAAACCTAAGCTATCATGGTAAACTCTCACCAATTTGTTGTTAGATCACAACTCGTTTGATAAGCTTTTTGCTACTTTTAATAGAAAACCATGAACTTATTTTTGTTAAAATAAATAATATCTTGGGATGTAGTCTCCAGGTGAGGCCATTAACTAGTGCTTCATTGAGTTTATCCTTGAGGTGGGAGACCTTGTGTTGATCACAAATTGGAGGCCAATAATGCTTCTCAATAGTTTCTACAAGGTCTTGGCCAAAGCCCCGACCCTTCATCTCAAGCGCAATATTCTTCCTAAGATTATTAGGATGGAACAAACAGTCTTCATCCATTGCTAATATATTATAGATAATTTCATAATTGTGTGGGAAGGCATGGAGTGGGCTCTTGCTTGGGGGCTTAAATTCTCTATTCATCAAGATCGACTCTAAGAAGGCATGTGAATGGGTTGAGTGTCACTTCATCGATGCTATATTAAAATTCTTGGGCCATAGCTCCTCTTTTTTTGGTGCAATGAAGACTCTTTTTGCATAAGCATATGCTTGCATTTCCATCAACAAATGCAAGTCAAAGGAAGTTGGTCCTTTTTATTTCCTTCGTACAAGGATGCACGATATCTATGGTCTTATATGGTATGGGCATTGAATCTTTAGGTTATATTCTTTATCATAAGGTTAGCACGACACTTTTCAACAACAACTTGTTGTCTGGATCTAGTGTTGAAAAATGGCGTATCGACCATTTTGTGGGTGATGCACGTTTTACCATTCTCGAGGACCAAGTATGTTGGATGGGATACTTGGACACCTTTTGTATAGCTTCAGGGTCAAACATTCAATGTCATAAAATGTTGTGTTATAAGAGAGTCAACATTTAGTTCAGATAGGCTAACTACTCAAAACTTGGTCAAGTGTCAGTTAGGAAGGGTTTCAAACTACTTGGTATCTCCTTTGCATTTCAAGATCCTCCTAAGTTTTGATAGAAATTGTGGTGCAAAGGGTGGAAAAGAAATCGATAAGATAACAAACCTATGGCCATAACAACTAAGTTTTAGATCAACATTGAAATTTTGGCAGTGACTTGTGTTTATTACTCCTTGTGATGTACCCTCTAAAATAACTTAAAAAATACTACAAAAGGATCTTATGAATTTATTTTGGGCCAGTGATTCTAATGGTAAATCCTTTCACTTGTTCAAATGGGATATTTGTTGTATTCCTTACGAATATGATGGCTTGGGTATTGTCAAAACAAGGTTTTAGGTTTAGGGTCTTTGTGCTAAGTGGGTGGTGATAGCCATGAGTGGTAATGAGGCATGGAAATTATTACTCTAGCATTGTATCAATCAAGGGTCTTAATTAGGAAAAAATCCCCGGCATGGCATATCTATGCAAACTTTGGTTGTCACCCTTACGAGGGAAAATTTTATGGGTTAAAATTTTCCATTTGTCTAATTCTTCTAATATTTTCCAAAAATCATTCACCAATTCAAAATGAATATCCATACCAAGTTTTATAGGATAAAAAAATTCACTTGAAAAATCACCAAACTTTTCTAGAACTTAGATAAAATCTCTAAAATTTTGAAGTTTTTTACAAAATATCACCAAAAGTTTAACATTGGATTTTAAGAATTAGTAAGATTTGCTATGATTTATACACTTCAAAATAACTACGAATCCTTAAAAATTTCCTTGGTCCCTACTCATGATAATTTTCTTGAAACCTTTATGGTTGAGAGTATCCAGAAGTCCCCAATGTGGCAAGTGCGGAAGGGGTGCTTCATGACCCAGGAAGAAACCTAGATTTAACCTATGCATAGAGCATTGGTCGATCTTTGAATAACCAAGAAAATTCATATGCTTCGTTAGAGGGACTGAAGTTGGCAAAGGCTCAAGGTATTATTGCTCTCATGGTGGTTGGGAATTATAAATTGATAATCAAACACGCAAGATTTTATTCTCTTCCAAAGAACATCCATCTTCAAGCCATTCTTAGCATAATTCACATGGAATCCCAACTCTTTGGCACAATCAAATTGTTCCATGTGTTAAGATCCAATAACTAGGAGGTTGACAAACAAGCCAATCAGGCCACCATACTCCAGGAAGGAGTTCTTTGGGTAAACAGAATACAAACCCCATAAGTAATCCCATGAGCTCACAATTGTTTTCAACATTTCGAGCAAGGAGAAGACCTTGGATCTTCTCTCTCTTGAAAGGGTTAAGTCCACCCAATTCCAATAGTTATAAAAATAAAATCTTATTTAAAAATGCCCCCCCCCTCCCCCCCGCTCAAGAGCTCATCATCACACATCTCATGGTAATTCAAATCAATTTAATGTGAGAAGTTGTCAACCCGTCGACTCAAGCCCCTCGACACAAGCCTAACATGTGTTCCCACAAGCCCATTATACCATCACTCGACGAGATGTGTATGTAGATTTTTCGTAGCTTCTAGTCATGATTTCAGAAGGTGGAGAATAGGGGATGGAGATATAGCTCGTATGCAGGAGGTTTTTTATGCCAGGCATGGACTCTTTTTGGTTCGATTCTCTTTTTTGGGTGAGGAAGATTTCCACATGTTATGCTCCTCTATAATGGTCATTTCATCCCAAGTGTAGTTCCCCCTTGCGCATCCCAGTGAATTCAAGCGACCACAGCAAGGTATGGCAGCTAGGAATTTGGGGCGATGGGCCCAAAAGGTAGAGGAAAAGGTAGAGGAGGAGGAATTACAAGACACTAGAAACCTTTTGTTTTCACTGCAAATATGAATAATGGAATCTCAACCCAAATGATCACTATGTTGGAAGAATATGACAGCCAAAGGTAGAAAAATTCATAGCTACAAGATGAATGAACCTCCCTCCATTAACAATTGGAAGATGTTTGAGCCAGACCCAAGTAACTTCTGGAACCATCAACTGCTAATGGAGCTTCAGAAAATTTAGACACAGCTTCTTCTCCAGTAGTAGCTCCAATTCAACTGGACTTGAATGCCCCAGTGTCGGACATAGGACAACAATGTCAATTTGGACCTACCAGTTAAGGCTTTTATTTTAAATGTTTCATTTTTCTTATATATAGGGCATATATTACAGAATGTATAAAAGCAAGCATTATGGATGTAAGCACTATGGAAAAATGGTACCGATGTTATCAATATCTTTAGTGGCCCCTCAGCATGTCATTTTTTCTAGTATAGTATCAAATTTTAGACTGGTAGTACTTCTCAGACATTTCCCAACATCGTTTTCATATCAATAAAAATTTCCCCCCTCTTTTTGTTAAAAAAGAGAGAGGGACAGTATCTAGAAATCTAGGGAGGCCACTAAGTCATTCTTATAGTGGAGAGATTTATCGTTGTAATTTGACATGTCTTTTAATGATCATTGCCTATGGTTGTCTCCCATGGTTTTGTACAAAGAGAAGTTGTTGAGTGATCCATCGTGGTTTTTGGCCTTGCTACCACATAAAGATGATCCAAATGACTAAAGACTTGGTCAATAACCAAACAATGGAATGGGTACTCTAGATGCAATGTAAGTGTGAATTCACACTAGCTAATATGTTTAAGTTCATCGTAAAAAACATGTAGAGACTTACCTCCTATAGGCTAGAAATGGTTATGCTTCAAACTAGTGTTAGAATGTCATTTGGACAAGCTTTGGGGTTCTTCAAAGTCCAAGCATGAAACTTGTTGTTCTTGTTGAGAATCTTGCGAAAGTTGACCTTGGAGCCAAAGAAGGCCCTTTGTACTCGATTTCTTACTACGAGGGGTATACTAGTGGACAAAAGAGTGACATATTGGGGAGTACAAAAGCTATGTTTTCCCCAATGTGGGAATCTTGAGACTTTGAAACATATTTTTTTGTTTGTCCCTTACCTAAGTTTTTGTAGCCCCAAGTTCAAACTTTGTGTCAATAATACCTCCTTGTCTCCATTTCATGGAACTCTACTTTGCTAGGTATCTCACTTGGGTTCTTGAATTTCATTTTACTTTTTGTTAGTTCACATTGATGTGCTTTATCTCATTTGGAAGAAACATAGTGATGTACTATCTAATGACAAAGAATCTTGTCTTACTTTCTCATGGCATACAATTCCTTAACATGTGCTAGTTTCTCTAGTAGATTAGTGTGAAAGTATGAAAGGTTCACATGGAAATGGAGCATTTACAACAACTCTTGGAGTTTTGGAGTGGGGCCCCTGTATTATAAGCGAGAACCACTTGGCCCATTTCAGGCCCTATCAACGCAGTTTCACCAAGGCGACATTGGGGTTCACTGTTGGGAAGTATTATGGGTTCAGGATTGTAGAGAGCATGGATGTTGCTAGCCTCATGCTCCAAACATGAATGATACATAGTTTTGACCTTGGCCCTGACATTTTTAGACAACCCCCAATCCCCCCGAGGATGGTGATGATCACTAGAAAGGACCCATGGATAATTTTCCCTCGATCACTAATTAAGGACTTACCATAATGACCTTGACGATCCCTCGCTTATTGCTAACATTGTTTTTATTCTTAATGGTCTTGATTAAAGTGTGTACCTTGTGGTTTATGAGCTTTGCTATTTTAAATACTATATCATGGCAACCATTGTGTTCACGATTTTAGTGACTCTTACTAATACTCATAGACATCCACTTTGTTTTTTTTTTCCAAGGAAAAAAATCCATAATTTTATTTATATAAAACAAAATTACCTTGTCATATGCCTCTAGGCATTCAACACCAAAGGCTTTGTATCTAGATGGAGCAGCAACTTTGCACACATGTCTTGAATATCAATGAGCTATATCAAAAAGTGATAGTTGTTCCTTGACTTAAAAGGACAATAATTACAACTTTCAATATCAAGATTTAAAATTTGTCCACTATCACAAATCCCTTAGTTGTATCTTTAAAAAAGTATGGATGATTTGAAAAGACAAAAATATACAAAATTACATCTTTCAAAAAGCAGACTTACAATTTGTCCACTATAAAAAAATAAAAATGAAATTATATCCATGGTGTGTGAGGGATATCGACTTTGTGCCCATCCTAAAAGATGAAAATGGCCCTGGTACCCTGATCCAACCCTAATGCCTCACTTGAAATGCCATCTTATACCTTATTCTTGTCTTTGTATATATATGAGAGAAAGAAATGTGTCAAAAGGTCATCGTTTATTGTTGTATATCATGAAAAAGTGGTTGTAGAGAAAAATTTATGAGAGATGCTTCATTTCCAATCCTATGATAACCAATCAAGAATCCCCCAAAATTTAAAGTTGTGTACCACCATATTCTTGAGCTAACTAGAGGGTTAGTTTGAGAGTTATCAATTCATAATAGTTGTCTGTGTAATCCCAGCTTTGAAATCTATGTTGTGATTTGAGGAAAGTTATAAGATTCATCTTGAGCCTCCTATTAGAGGATTCCCTTCAAATGCACCATCAAAGTATACCCAAGGTATAACCATATTTATGACTTCTTCTTTCTACTCAGTCTTTTTTTATTTTTTTTCAACTTCGGGATAAGCATTTAGGATATTTATAGTCTTAATTGCACATCTAATGGGTAGGGTCTCCTTTCCTTTGAAAATATTCAAGTTTCTAGTGAGACAAATTCCCCACACTATATTGAGTGGTAGAGTTTTCATCTTCTTTGTGCCCTTGTTTGTATACCAAGACCCAAAGGATTATTCCCTACTTCCTCCTTTCGATTCATTTCTTAACCCTATCATGCTTCCAATTTCTCCCTAGACTTCTTTGGAAAAGGATCAAGTCAAAAGTAAGTGATTAATAGTTTTCTATGCTTGTTGGCATAAACTACACCATCTTGGGCTAATTCTTTTATTTATTTTGTTATCTGTAAAATCTCCCAAGTAGGAGCCTTGCCTTGTTCTTTAATGCTAGCCACATGAATATTTTATTCTGGGAAGGACAACTTAACTTCCATATGATTCTCGACCACCAAACTAATTGTCCCCCCAAACCTTCTTTAGCAAGAGCTCTATGTCTCATCTGTGAGCGTAAGTCCTAAAAGGATTGAAAGACCACAACAATTGGTCTTCATATTCCCTTAATTTGGCATTGCTATATTTCAGAGCATTTGTATATGACTTCCAATCATTTGTGAGATCCTTTCCCAATCCAATTTCCTTCTGGGCGAGCCATTTTTGTTGCTAATTAGTAGACCTCTCCCAGTTCACAATCTATCTTAGTGAAAAAAAACCTTTGTTTTGAAGTTCCTGTGTCACTTGAGGAGGTAGTCTGTGTTGGACTTTACTATCTGTCCAAAGATCAAGCCCTATTTGGACTTTATCCCCTCTACCCACCTTCCATATAAACTAATTACCAATTAGTTGGAAAGTTGAGTTCACAACTTTCCATATAATTGAGGCATTATGCATTTGTTTCATGGGGTTCCTAATCCAATCCTCTAATGAGGTTGGGTATGAGTGCTTAGCTTTGATTACCTAGACCCATAGTCCTTTTCCTTGGACCAACCTCCATGCATTTTTTTCCAATAGGGCCTTTGGCCCCATCCTCCATTTTCTTTTGGGATCGCCAGTTTTTTCCAGGATGCCATCACAAGTCCTTTCTTATACTTTTCTCCTAACCAGATAAATTTGTAGCACAATATCCCAATTATTTCCAATACACCTTTCGGGACCCGAGCCAATTAATATAATATATTGGTGTTGCTTCCAGGACAACTTTGACAAGTACTAATATTCTGGCTCTAATCCAATATACTGGTATGGATTCTAGGACAACGTTGACAAGTACCAATTCCCCCCCCTCTTGAGAACCATTGATCGCACCAATCGTTTATTTCTTTTCTAATTTGGCAATCAATCACTGCCAATCACCTTTTTTATATAGATTTGGTTTCTGGTGGAAATTCCAAGCACTTTAATCTCTGAATCAAATCTATCACCTCGTATGGAAATAATTGGGAGAAATATACATGTTCATGCTTTGGTATGTCCCACATGGACATAGTGGATTTATCCAAATTTATTTGCATATACATAGCTTGACAAAATAAGTCCAAAATGTTTTTAAACTTTTCAACAATCCTTCAAGTGCCTTCACAAAAAAATAGTACATCATCCAAACAAAAAAACATGTCTGATGTTGTGAGCTTGACCCATGAAAATCCCTTTAAAGCTATCATTTTCTAATGCCTCTTTTAGTAGTGTACTCAACCTTTTAGTTGTTATTATAAATAGAAAAGGATAAATGGGGCATCCTTGTATAAGACCCCCGCCTGGTTTGAAGAAAGGAGATTTTTCTCCATTGATTAAGAAAACAAAGGATATAAGGGGTGGCAAGTGCTTCAGGGGGGATACTCATTGATTCCAAAGAAAAAGTAGAGCTATCATATGTTTGGGGATTAGGAACGTTGTCCAATTACCAAGTAGAAGCTTACTCATTACTATAGTGATTAAGGTTGGTGATGGAAAAGAAAATCCAATTCCTAATCATTTTGGGTGACTCTAGCGTAATCGTCAAGTTAGTGATAAAGAAAACATCTCCAGATGATCATATACTAGCATCAATCCTGGTTAGATCTAATATGAGGCTTACAAAATTCAGGACATCGCCTTCTTTCATGTATTAAGAAATCACAATTGTCAAGTTGATCTAATGGACAATAAGGCCATAGCATTGAAAATGGGAGAGATATGGGTAAATGGTGCTCTAACCACCCAAGTAATACCATAAACATGCCCCTTGCTAGTTTAATGACAAGTACCTCAAACCTATCAAGCCATGTGTCTCTCACGTGCACGCCCATCCATTAAGACAAAACAACAAATTCAATGACACCCAAGGTCTCCTTACACATTCCCATGGTAGCGGGGAAGAGAGGTAATGAAGGTTGTGTTTTAATTTACCTTGCACCAGATGGGATAATGGCCAATTCATCCTCATTCTCATGCAAGGATGACAAACATCTTCACATGATCTCAACTTCATATTCTAGGTTGGTTTTTGGTTTGGTTGCTACTTTGATTGTTCTTCTTATACCGAGTTTAATTCATGCTCGAAAGTTGTTTGCTTGTATATATGTTCTCCTTGGTTACGGGTACATTGGTTGTAAATTTGAATTTATAAGTACTAGTGATATGGGTTTAAAATTATGGTCTCTGCTATGTGGAATTCTTGGTTTAATTAGATACTTCACAACATCGTTCTCAGTTCCCATGCGGGGAATTGGTATTAGTAATTTCCAATCTGTATTTTATCTATTCATCTTGGCTTTTAGTCAAGCTTTGATAGTCCTCACAGTGTTAATCTTTTGTTTCCGGTTTCGTGGATGTGAACCTGACTTTATAGGGAATGGTCTAGAGAGAGCTCTCCTCATTGTAGGTCACAGTTTAGAGTCTTGCCTTGCCGATAGACTTAGTCTCTTTGGGAACACAGTCAAACCTTCTTCTCACACATGTCTGGAGATCCACCATATTTTTGTTCCATTCTCAATAGATCCATCAAATATCATGGACACTGGTATTTTCTAGAATTAAGAACGATATTAAGGATGCATGAAGACACTGTACATGGTAACACATCTTCCATTCTCTCTCTTGTTTCCAAATTAAATGAATATGAGAAACATTGCATTGCTCAAATTGCTGAGATTAGAAGCACCCTATTGCAAGTCAAACAACAACTAGGCATCCTTGAGACAAAGTGCAACCATATAACAAATCTAGTGGAGAATTAGAACAAATAAGTTGACTCGATGGCTTCCAAAAAGCAGAAGTTTGACCAAGGGCAGAATAAAGACAAGGACACAATGATTTAGATGATTGAAGCCATGGACATTAGAGATCATGAGCCATAATGCATTAACACAAGACTGGAGGAAGCACCAAGTCATCACACCTTTCTTTAGCTTACGTTTTCAAGAGTAATCGGTTTCTTGGGAATATTTTATAGGCTTTATAATAGTAGGAAAATCTAGATAATTTTTCCAAATGACATTAGTAAGATCTGTTTTATGTTTTGGACAAGTATAAATAGTTTGAATCATGAAGACATATGTATGTATAACTAGTGTTGTCAACGATTTTTGATAATATATTTACCCATTTTTTGTTAAAAAAAGAAGAAGACAACAAATGATACATAGGTCATGCAATTGATCACCCATACTAGAAAATCACGAAAAACACTTAAGTGATTGAGGATCAATCTTAGGTAAAGCCAACTTACCCTACCGTAGGCTTTGGAGAGGTCCACTTTGATTACCATTGATCTTTGATTTTTGGTCTTGATTGAATGAAGACTTTCCTGAGCTATCATAACTACCTCCCCTTTGGTTTTTATTAAAACTATAAATATAATATTTTATCAATAGTGAAACAGAACTTCAATATAAAAAAAAAGAACTCAAAAACACAAACTACCTCTCATTTCAAAAAGAAAAAACAAAGCAAAATCGATGCCTAAAGTTTTAACATAATTTAATTTTGCAATTTTTAAATATAAACAATAATTAACATTAATAAAAAAGTATTCCATATAAAAGTATAAAAAAAAATTAGATAAACAAAGTAATCATAAGAATAAAAAATAAATAATAATAAAATAAATATTCCATATAAAAGTATAAAAAAAAATTAGAAAAACAAATTAATCATAAGAATAAAAAATAAATAATAATAAAATAAATTAGACTTTGAGATTTTTTAAAACTATAGCAAGGTATCAATAAGTCACATTGATTCTCGAAAACAATGGAGAATGAATATCTCAGAGTTGTTGATAGGGGTTGACATTACCTCTTTTAGTTTGGGAATAAGACTTTCCACTGCTTTTACTTGGTCGAGAGTTCATCTTCTTTGTACGTAAGGAAATATGTTAACGACTCAAGACCCTAAAACATATGAAATATATCCCTTACAAACCACAACAAATCATTATGTCCCTACAGACATATGGCATCACATCACCCATATTTTTTTTGTTTGCTAGCATGTCCGTGACCTGCGGTACTAGCATGTGGTTGAGAAATCGTGACCCAGGGGCATCTAAGCCGTCAAAATCACCTGGGGATCGCACTTGGCCTGGGCCACACCAACCCTTAGGCCTTAGCTGGCTGGATTTTTAGGTGTCTCCTCCTGATGGGTTTCGAATTTAGGTCACCATGCAGGACGAGGTCCATTGAAACTAATTGCGCTAACAAGATTTGACCTTGCCTCACCCATATTAATCTACTCTGTATGAGTGTAATTTTTTTCTTTTCCCATAGTTCATCTTAGGTAACATTATTCTTCAATTTAACGTAATTATCATTAAAATTATTTATCTACGATGTGATTGGCTAGCAGATGGGTGATTTCACCCTCAAGCATTGGAACAAGGAATGTTCCAGTATTCCTCTTCACATGGGATGTGTATGGCATCATTTTAAGCATTGCATCTATTTGTAACTCCATTGTTCAGTGAGTGGTAAATTTGAATTCGAGAATGGCATATATAATTGAGAGGACATATTCAAATTTCAAAGTTTGGTAGGAATTTGTTGGCATATTTATTTTGTTGGTCAAATTAATAAATGTAGTGTATTGTTTCAATTGTTTTTAAGGAGTTCATTATTTGAAACTAGTGGAAATGTTATATGGGAAGAGTTATGGGTTGTTTCAACAAGGGTGCAGGAATCTATATTAAGTGTCTTAGAGTGCGAGAAAGTGGCTTAGCATTGCTTTGAATGCAAATGCAAATACATATTATATTTGCTCCCAACATAAGTGAAGGATACCCAACATCAAGTTATTGCACCAGAGTGAAAAAAAGTGGAGTAATCAGCTTCTAGGGTCATTTTAATGCCAAGTCCTAGTTTGGGAATT
Source organism: Picea engelmannii (assembly GCA_009831015.1). Taxonomy (NCBI): domain Eukaryota; kingdom Viridiplantae; phylum Streptophyta; class Pinopsida; order Pinales; family Pinaceae; genus Picea; species Picea engelmannii. The sequence continues at coordinate 659,809 of ML782425.1, forward strand.
TGGAGTTTGAAACCTTCCAGAGCCATTTTGAAGCATCAAATGACATTTTTTGGGGTCAGAACTTTACCAACTTAAGCTTGGGGCCCTTTAGACTATTCTACACATTGAGACCTTTCCAATGGTGCAAAAATTGCGTCAATCGGAGCTTGTATGCAAAAGTTGTGCCTCTCACAAGTTGACTTACCGTGTTGACCACCATGGTACAATTCGATGCCACGTCACCCCCCATTACTCACACATATGGAGCTAGCCACATATGGATTTTTAAGAAGATTCTAAAAGGTCCAAAACCTTATCACAATTGAGGGTTGAGTAAGTCAAAACCCTACCCCTAGATGGCTATCGGGCAATGTTAAATACTAGGCCGCTAAAACGAGAAGGGGTGTCATTTTTTAGTATTGTATTTGTTCCATAGTTGAGCAGAGCACCTAGGAGTGGTATTTTGAGAGCATAATAGAGGAGGAGAGATTATGTAGCTACCATAAAGGCCACAATGTCAAAGGCAACTCCATAGAGAGTGTCTCTTTCTTTGTACTTGCATTTCAAGAAAAAATAGCAGAGCGACCTCACCTTCTAGCTGGGTTTTTTCCCGTATTGGGTTTCCCATGTTATATCTTTTGTTTATTCGTGGATGGTGTGTGAGTATTTATTATGTTCTCTATTTTTCGCATTTTAGTGATTTCATACATTTTAAGCAGAAACCAGTAATTAAAGAATCTAAGCTCTAAAGGAAATTAACCTTCACAGTAAATATTTTAGTATTTTATTAGATACGATGTGAGAATTGATTTAAGAATAAAGTCGCAAAACCCTGGCCATGGTCGACAAGTCTATTCATAACAACCCTCGGGATCCAACAAATGAGAGATTTACGAGACTAGAAGAGCAAGTTGCTAACATATATTGCAATATGTACCTCCTCATGACAGCTCTAACAAGTAGGATTGTATCGTTAGGAGAAGTTGGAGGCTCAGACTTAGAGGTCAGATGAGACGGGAAACCAAGGGATAATGAAGACCCAGAAAAGGAGTCACGGAAAGAACCTGAGAAAGAGCAGTCGAGTTACAGTACCATAATCCCTTCACAATCTTTATTCAAGATGGAATCAAATGTGGACATAAAACCATATCAAGGTGAGATCGATGCATTAAAATTGAATCATTGGTTGCAACAACTAGAAGTTTATTTCAACGTTCACCATATAGACAAAGAACAAAAGAGATCATTTGTCAAACTAAAGCTAGAGGGCCATACTTTAACTTGGTAGGAAAGCCATATGAAAACACTTAGGCTAGAGGGTGATCCACTAGTAACTAGGTGGGAGGACTTCAAAACCCTCATCGAGTCCCAATTCTACCTTATCATTTATTTAGAGGACCAATGGATCCAATGGCACTACCTCAAGCAGAAGCAACGACATAGTGTACAGGAGTACACCACCGAGTTCAAAAAGATGGCCTTCATGTTGGGTATCTCTCCCAAGAGCCCAATTGTACTCCTAGAGTATCTTGGGGGTCTACATAACCATCTACGAAAACAAGTGATGGTTTTCAAGACAAGGATATTGGATGAGGTATGTGTACAAGCATAGTACCTGAAAAACATAGGCCACAAGAAAGGGCATCCAAGCGGTTCCAAGCAGAAGGAGCAAGATGAAGCTTACAAGGAGGGGAAGAAGAAGTGGAAATAGGAAAGGATAATAAGAGAACAACCACTGCACATCAGTGCAAGGATCCTAACAACCATTATAACCATTGCAATATTGATGGGCACATTGAGGAAAAGTGTTGGAAACTACATCCAGAGTTGAACCCGAAGAACCACAAGAAGGATACAAAGAAGAAGAATCTTCTAGACACGAATTCGAGCGATTGGGTTGAAAGTAGCTCTGATGTGGATGAGAAGGTTGTCTTCACATCAATGCATAAGGAGGTGAATCTGAGTAGCCTTCAACACTAGGAAGAGAAGGAGATGACCAAACTCTTCCACATTAAGATTCAGGTCAAGAAGGCCAATATGGACGCTCTGTTCAACTCCAGTTCATAGTATAATCTCATAGCAATGGATCTAGTTAGAAATCTTAGATTGGACGTTCACGATGATCCTAGTCTATATCCATTGAGATGGGTAAATAAGGATGCAGATATCAAGGTAACAAAATAGTGTTAGATCAAATTTGGTGCAAGCGATGATTTTATTGACGAAGTGGAATTGGACATAGTACCCCTCGACGTATGTGGAGTAGTATTTGGAAGCCCCTATGATCCAAATCTCGAGGGTTGATATCTGGATGGCTTGAATGCCAAGAGAGGAGGAGCTTAGACATGTCAATCTTGCATGAAAAGAAGCATGGACAAAAACATGTAAATGAAGTACTTGGGAGGTGAGGCTCAAAGAGGAGTCTCACCTCTAAATTTGATTACTAGTAAATCACTCAGAGCTAATTAATCTCACAATGAACAATAGAAAATATGGGAGAAATCAAAATGAGTAACTTGATATTATGAGAAGACTTGCTAGGCCTTTATATAGCATTACAAAATGGTACATTGGACAAAGTAAAAAAGAGCTCATTAAATGAGTCTCTATTATTAGTATAATAGATCTAACTACCCAGCTAACTAAGTAGTGGAAAATAAAACCCAATCCAATAACGGAAAGAGCTCATTAGATGAGTCTTTATTATTATAATAATATATCTAACTACCCAACTAACTAAGTAGTGGAAAATAAAACCCAATACAATAATGGATAGGTGAGACTCTCTTTGACCCATATGGGCAACCTGTTAGCCCAATTAATTAACGAGGAGGTGGGCATGTCCTTGATCCACATGGACAATCTATTATCATTATAGCTTTATGAATTTTGCATCCGAATTTATACCATATACCCCCTAAAATTTGGATCATTCCTCCTCCCTTAGAAAATGATGGTCCCCATCATTTCACCCATGCTAAAAAGAGAAATCTCATTATCGTACCATTGTGATTACAACGTGAAAATACCCAATGAAGAGAAGGGTTTTGTGTGGTTGACCCATAATTTAGTTTACAATGACATTGTACATGGGTAGAAAAAAAATCCCAAAATTTTAAAAAATAATATGGAAAAATCGTGATTTTGGGGGTTGTGAACATCCTTCTGCAAATCTATTCATAATTTCTGGTACATGTGATGAAATCCAATTCCGTCAAAGACCCATTTGAGATGTTGGAGAGATATTTTCATCTATATAAGGAAATCCTTTTGTAGTTTCCTGAGCAAGGAGAAAAAAAAACCTTTGAAGATGGTAGTATGCGCGGCCTCCTTGTGTCAGATACATGCTGAGATTCAATCGATGATATCTCTCAAACCATGAAGCCAAATGTGATTCCGTGAAATACCCAATTGAGATATTGAAGATATATTTCCATTCATATGTAGAACTCTTTTTTTAGTTTCTTGAACTAGGAGAAAAAGACCGTTGAAGATAGTGGTATGTGTGGCCTCCTTGGTTCAAATACATACTGAGATTCAATCGATCATATCTCTCAAACCAAGAAGCCAAATGAGATTCTGCTAAATACCCATTTGTGATCTTGAAGAGATATTTCTAATGAGCTATGGTAGAGCCTCTGAAATGTTGTGTATATGTCGAAGTACCTATTTGAATTTGGCTGAGTGTAGAGGGCCACAAATGATGTCAAGGGTTTGTAGAGCAGCATGGGTTGTTGTAGAGGTTGTGGAACCTTCGTGGGCAGCATGGGCAACATGGGCAACATGGAAACCCTGCAAATTTGTTGAAAATTTTGCATACCAATGAATGTAGTGGATCCATGTATAGATGTAGTGAATCCATGTATGGTTCTCCTTGTAATGGTGAACGAAGATCTGAGGGTAAAAAAAGCCATGTAGTGCCTGTGGACCAACTATGATGCTTATAGTGTACGGCCCGACAAATGGATTCCAATAGTACCAAAAGGAGGTTGGTGATTGTTGCAAATGTTTAAACCCGCAGCATGCTTGAAACCCTTGTTCCGATGGAGAGCATACTCGCTCTGATACCACTAATCCAGATCTCGAGGATGAGATCTGGATGGCTTGAATATCGAGAGAGGAGGATCTTAGACATGTCAATCTTGTATGAAAAGAAGCATGGAAAAAAACATGTAAATGAAGTACTCAGGAGGGGAGGCTCCAAGAAGACCCTCACCTCTAAAACTAATTACTAGTAAATCACTCAGAGCTAATTAATCTCACAATGAACAATAGAAAATATGAGAGAAACCAAAATGAGTAACGTGATATTATGAGAAGGCTTGTTAGGCCTTTATATAGCATTACAAAATGGTACATTGGACAAAGTCAAAAAGAGTTCATCAAACGAGTCTCTATTATTAGTATAATAGATCTAAATGCCCAACTAAGTAAGTAGTGGAAAATAAAACCCAATCCAATAATGGAAAGAGCTCATTAAATGAGTCTCTATTATTATAATAATAGATCTAACTACCCAACTAAATAAGTAGTGGAAAATAAAACACAATACAATAATGGAGAGGTGAGACTCTCTTTGACCCACATGGGCAACCTGTTAGCCCAATTAATTAATGAGGAGGTGGGCATCTCCTTGATCCACGTGGGCAATCTATTAGC
>ML782425.1:666789-686754 GCA_009831015.1 Picea engelmannii
CCAACTAAATAAGTAGTGGAAAATAAAACACAATACAATAATGGAGAGGTGAGACTCTCTTTGACCCACATGGGCAACCTGTTAGCCCAATTAATTAATGAGGAGGTGGGCATCTCCTTGATCCACGTGGGCAATCTATTAGCATTATAGCTTTATGACTTTTGCATTTGAATTTAGACCATATACCCCCTAAAATTCAGGTCACCCTACATGTATATGAGGGATGCAATCTTCATGTGGAGATCCAACCGGTGATGACTAATCAAGAATGAGAGTCCTACATAATCAATGCACATAAAGGTAAATCAAAGATCTCACTGGTAAGTGCCAACCAAGTCAAAAAGTTGATTAGTTCCAGTAAGAAATGTGTTTTACTTTTCTTGAGATAAAATCAATCTAATGATGAGTCGATAAGAGTAAAGGCATCTATGGAGGGGTGTACTAAAAAGAAAAAACATCATTTGGAGCAATTTCTACAAGCATACAGAGGAGTGTTCCAGGAGCCTAAAAGGATACCACCCAAGAGGGAAGTGCACCTTGAGATACTGTTATTTCCAAACTCTATGTTGCCAAATATTGCATTGTATAGACAGTGTTCTAAAACCAAATGAAGTGAAGAAGCAATTGCAACAACTGTTAGAGAAGGGTGTGATTTGACCAAGCACCTCACCTTGTGGGTCACCTATAATAATTGTACCAAAGAAGGATGGGACTTAGAAAATGTGTGTCGACTACCGAGTATTGAACAATATTAACTAAAAAATCATTACCCTCTACCTAGGATCGATGATCTGTTAGATCAGTTAGAACATGCAAAATATTTCACCAAGTTGTATCTCAAATCGAGGTACCACTGGATATGCGTCAAGGAAGAAGACACATGGAGAACTGCCTTCAAGACAAGAAAATGTTTGCATGAATAATTGGTCATGCCATTTGGTTTATGTAATGCACCAACTACATTTATGAGACTGATGAATGATGTATTACACCCATATCTAGATTCATTTGTTATAGTCTATTTGGATGATATACCGGTTTATAGTCGACCTAGGAGGAGCACATCTAACATCTCATGCAGTGTTAGAGACTTTGAAGAAGCACTAACTGCTCATTAACCTCAATAAATGTGAGGTTGCTTAATAGTCTTTGGTGTATTTGGGGTATGTGATCGATGGAGGGGATCTCAAAATAGATCCTACAAAGATGGACGTTGTAAGGCATAGGGTGTCGAGTTTGGGTGCACGCACTTCCACCATAGACCGAAACGAAGGAAATCGAGCAGGCAGGATGCTCTATGCATGTGAAGAAAAGAAGTCTTCATATATGGGGAGAATTTGGGTTCCTTGGGCGCACGATGCACCGAGGGACAACTCCACCGGAGATGCCTTGCGACACAAGTCAAACAATGGATGGTTTGATGAAGAGTTCAGGGTAAGACTTGGGCGCTCCACCAACAAAGGAAAATCGGCTAAGGCATGGGGGCGCACTTAGACAAGTCGGCTCGACTCACCTAAGGGACACGCGCACCCAACATGAAAAGTCAATTGGACGGTCGGTCGGTCGACCAAACAATGGAATGAGGCATTTGGTGGGTCAGATGAGAAAGTCACCTAAATGCGCCCACATGAGGATTCAACGCAACCTTGCAAAGCGGTGTGACTTGGTGATCAGGCGGGTTGACTCACCCATGGGCAAATAGATGCAATAGATGGATAGGATTGGCACCTATAAAGGCACAAGGGTGCATGACCAAAAAGGAAGCTTGGAAGAGAGAAAGAGATCTCTATGATTCAGAGGCAACCTGAGATGAAGAGGGGTGAGCTCCCTCAAGGATCCAAGTCGCTCCACATGGGAGTACTTGTGTTGCCTTGAGGTGGATTCATTAGACAAAGTTGTGTGAGCTTCGTTTGGGTCGATTTTTGGGAATTCTAGAAACGCAGGTCTATTGGAGGCATGTGCGAGGCAAAATTGAAATCAATGAAGTCTATGGAAACAAAGAGGAAACAATTTTTCGGATGACAGCATGTTTGAGGTGCATCGCAAGATGTTGCGAAGACAGTTGCGACAAAGAGTCTTGGTGTGACAAATATGTTTATGAGTGTCTTGGTGAGGTGAGGCAAGTCATGTGCCTGTGTCGAATTTGTAAACCAAGCCAATAGTGCTCATAGTGTAATTGTTTCACAATAACAAATACCTAGCCAATTATTAGGCATGGTTTATGTCGTTTGCATTATATATGCATATGTCTTTCATTTGTTTTGTTGTTGTTCTCTAGTTCATGGATATATGCTTATATATGAGTAAGTGTTAAGATGTTAACAATTGTCTAAGTATACAAGAGTTGCACTAGAGTAGCAGTGTGACTCATCGGTAGCCTCAAACAAAGTATGGGTATGCTCTTGGTGAAGAGGCATAGTCTGGATGAAGTATCCTTAGTGTTGCCAAGCAACCAAGAGAGAAACGTCGCGGTGATGCACGATCAAAAGATTCAGTTAAGTACAATATGGGGACGTGACATATGGTATCAAAGTAGTTTGGTGCTCTTCACCATTCTTGCAGTCAGAACAATTGTGGTGGAGCGCACTTGTTGAGAAGGTTGTTTGTTGCGAAGTCGATTCGGTGGTAACATTCACAAACTTAGTGAACCATTCGATGGGGTGAACTGGTACATCGCAAAATTTGCATCAGACTTACAACAAAGGATCAATTGATGGTGCAATGGAAAGGTTGATCTGGGCGCACACCTTGTATAGACCAAGAGCAGAGTTTGTGGTGGAACGAAGCACTTGGACAAGGTGGGTGATCGCATTTTTCATTGCAGAACTTGTCTCAGAGTTGATCGCAGAGGCAGACTTGATTGATGTGTGATGGAAGTCAGTGTCGGACCTGATGTGCACATCTTGGAGGTACTAGGTGCAATGTTTGATGGGAGAACCGAACACTTGGGCAAGGCAAATGAACACATGATTTGTCGCATGACTTGTTGTATATCTAACCGCATAAGTGATAACATAAGCAAAACGCAGAGGGTGACCGCAAACGTGATTGCAAAGGGGAACAGTTCTAGGTTGCAACAATGTGAAGCACTTAAGTGTGTTGGATGACTTGGGGTGACCTAAAGCAACTTGGCAGGAGACAGTTGGTTCAACACATTTCTATCATGATGTCTTTGTGTCGTGCATTGCCAAGAAAAACAATTGAGTTGAGCTAGGTTGTTGGACGAGTGGGTTAACTGCAACCTTCAGACGAGGTGACTCTTTGTAGAGTTACAACAATCAGTTAGCAATAGTATGACTTGACAGTCAGGCGGTGGATGCATGGTTCCTTGAAGCAAAAGTATTCAAGGTGCAGAGATGACAAGACATTAGAGATGAGTTCAGCCAATTGCATGTGAAGTTTGGAACTTAGAGGGATTTCTAAAGTGGATAGATGAACTCGGCCTTGTATTGCAACGAAGGTCTTGCAGGTTTGTGGAGTTCTGAACAGTGGTTGAGGGGAGTTCATATGGAGATTCGATTGCTTGGGCAAGCAGAGGTCCAAGACAGTAGACTTGAACCATGGTTGCAACAAAGGATGTCATTGGGAAAGGTATGGTTGGTTTCAAGTTCTTGCATTTCCTAAGTATTGCAATGAGTTAGTTGAAGGAAAGTCAAGTGACTTGGTGGTTCAAGTGCAATCCATTTTCATGATGAAAAGTAACAAACTTGAGGGTGACTCAAGTGGTGTAGATTCAAAGAAGTCTTATAGTAGTTTGGGACGCCTTAGTGAGGTGAATGTGTAGAGAGCTTGGGGTGACCTACTTGGATGAGTCTTATGGTGGACTTAGGTAGATTTGGATGCAGTCGTGGAGGTGGCTTGGGGAAGCTACCTAACTCTTTGATGAGGTGCGGTGGAAGAATTGTTGCAGTGAAGTAGGCAACGAAGTTTGTAGACGTCGAGTTTGAGAGGATGGACGAGGCACCCCGGTGTTTGGTGCCTTAGCCAAATTTGTTGGGTCATGCAATGACTTGACAATCGCGACGACAGTGTCAGATTTGAACGCTTGCAGGAGGTGCAAGGCAGTTTTGTTCTAGAATACAGATGGAGTCAACAAGGAAGTTGACCGAGAATTGTTGGCAGTCAACCTAAATGAGAAGAAATCAGACCAAGTGACTTGGATGGTGTTCGATGGGTATGGGAAATTGGATGAGGCAGCGCGCACCTTGGTGACTTGTGGATGATTGTGTGATGACTCAGAGATCCGGGGAGGGTCATTGGTTGGAGTTGGCAAACGTATTGGTTCGAACTTGCCTAAGGCACATAAGTTCTTTGAGATGACTTGTTCTACATGGAGCACTTTGGACAGTTTGTTGGGACGTTTGAGAGTGTGAGTGTGTTGGCCATACTCATCGTAGACGTTGAGTTGCAGAGAGGTGACTTGATGAAAGGAGATGAGTTGAGAGCTTTCCTTTGTTTGGAGGATTGTGCGGACAAGCAAATTGTAGCATGAAGAGATTACTTAGACATGGGTGTTTCTATTGCTTTGGGAAACATGGTTGAGGGTGAAGCCTAACCATTCTAAGGCATAGAGAGGTAGACACAACAACATGGCTAGGTGATGAAGTAGTGAAGCAAAGGCAATTTGGACGTGCAGTTCTTGGTGCATCAGATTGGCTAACTGTGCCATGAGGTGGACAGTGGAGTCAAGTTTCCACATAAGACTTTGTTTTGGGGTGACTTCATAGTGTAGTAAGGTGAGGGGCGACCTTGCCTCGGTCTGAGGGTTATGCGAGTGGACCGAATTATGAAAGGAAGTGACCAAGTTGTGTGTGAGGGTGTGCAGTCTCATGGGGTGTGATGATTGGATTGACTATTCAACTATTTCACAACTTGGGTGAGAATAGTAGCATGATAAGGGGTCAAGAGTATAGATGCACCAGTAGGTTCGAAGTGCAACACTTAGACATTGTGGAGGATCTCCTTGATGAAGATCAAATGATGGCAACAGTAGTGAGGCAAGGATGGACACTTGGATTAGTCTTTGGAGTTTGATGGAGTGACGAAGATGCGATAGAAAAGATGAAGTTCATGCATGAGGAAGTGTATTCTCATGAGTTGGGTGAAATGGTTCGACTAGCTACCCAATCAATCCAAGGCATGGGGGAATTCAGTGTGCGGAGACATGCCAGAGTTGGTTGAAGTATGGACACAACAACAAGATCATAAGAGTTCAACACTTAAGCAAAATTTTGAAGTGAAGTGGGTTGTAGTTAGTTGTAGCGGGTAGCAACAACAACGACAGAACTGAACAACAATAAGGGAGTAAAATCGCAGTGAGACAATGTGGAAGAGTTGGGCGACTTTCATCCTTGAAGTTGGTTGAAGAGATTGCATCACCTTAGGAAACAGACTATGCAGAGTTGGGTGTAGTACAGTTTGGTTTGTGGAAACTTGGGGTTTCCACTTTGGTATAATATGGGGTTTCCAACAGACTTAGTTGCGATAGGAGCACGAGTTTGGGGATAGACTTGGAGATCGCAGATTTTATGGATGTTGACAAGGACAACAATTACTTAAGGTGGGGGAGGATGTAAGGCTTGGAGTGCCAAGTCCAGGTGCGAGCACTTCCACCATAGATTGAAACGAAGGAAATCGGGCTGGTAGGATGCTCAATGCATGTGAAGAAACAAAGTCTTCATATATGGGTAGAGTTGGGGTTCCTTGGGCGTGTGACATGTCAATGGGTGACTCCATTCGGGATGTATTGTGACATAAATCAAATGATGAACGGTTTTTTAAGGGTTGAGGGAAAGACTTGGGCGCTCCACCAATAAAGGAAAAGTGGCTAAGGCATGGGGGGCGCAGTTAGACAAGTCACCTCGACTCACATAAGGGACGTGCGCACCCAAGATGACGAGTCGGTTAGATGGATCGGTGGGTCAGCGAGACGATGGAATGAGACGTTCGATGGGTCGGTTGGGCAAGCTGCCTGAATACACCCACGTGAGGAGTCAGCCCAACCTTGCCAAGGGACGCGACTTGGAGATCCAATGGGGCGACTCACCCATGGGCAAAGAGACACGACGAATCGCTAGGATTGGCGCCTATAAAGGCACAAGGGTGCACAACCTGGAAGGCAACTTGGAAGAGAGCAAGAGAGATCTGCAATTCTAAGGCGGGATGAGACGAAGAGGGGCGAGATCCCTCAAGGAGCCAAGTCACTCCACATGGGAGGACTTGTGTTGCCTTGAGGTGGATTCGTTAGACGAATTTGGGTGAACTTCTTTTAGGTCGATTTTGGGGAACTATGGAAACGCAGATCTGTTGGAGGCATGTGTGAGGCAAAACCGAAATCTGTGAAGTCAGCGGAAACGAACAAACAACAAGTCTGTGAAAATGAAGAGACAACAAGTTTGTGAATGAGGGCACGTTTGAGGTGAACTGTAGGAGGTTGTGGAGACGGCTGCGATAGAGAGTCTTGGTGTGCGATAGAGAGTCTTGGTGTGATGAATCTGTTTATGAGTGTCTTGGTGAGGCGAGTTGTGTGACTCTACCAAATTTGTAAACTGAGCCGATAGTGCTCATATTGTAACTTTTTTTCAATAACAAAGACTTAGTTGGGTGTTAGACACAATTTGTGTCACCGACACAATATTTGTGTATGTATTTTGCTTGTTCCACTATTGTTCTCTTGTTCATGGATGCATTCTTATATATGACTAAGTGTTAAGATGTTAACAATTGTCTAAGTATACAAGAGTTGCACTAGCGCGGGAGTGTGACTCACCTGTATTGTATAACATAGTATGGGTATGCTCTAGGTGAAGAGGCGTAGTCCGGATGAAGTATCCTTGGTGTTTCCAAGCAACCAAGAGAGAAACATTGTGGTGTCACATGCCCTTAAGAGGTGCATGATTGCAAGATTAAGCTAGGCACACTATGGGGACATGACAGAGGCCATCATGAAATGACCAATTCCTACAAATGTCCCTGAAGTTAAGAGTTTTGTTGGGGAAACACAGTACTTGCAGAAGTTCATAGCTTCATTTTTAGTAGCAGTTGTACCGCTCCATGCCATAACAATGAGTGGTAAGAGTTTCCAGTGGGGGAAGAATCAACAAAATGATTTCGATGAGCTAAAAAGAAATATCAGTCTAGCACCGATTCTCACATTACCAAAATTGCAAAAGCCTTTCAAAGCAGAGAAAGATGCAAGTGAGTATGCCATAGGAGTAGTTTTGATGCAAGGAGGAAGGCATGTATGCTATCATTCTTAAATATTTCATGGAGTGGTCCTCAACTACCCTACCTACCTATGACAAGGAATTTTATGCCCTAGTTCAAGTTGTCAAGAAGTGGAAGCAATGTTTGATGGGCAAGGAGATTGTCATCCACATAGATCATCAGTTGCTACAATATTTGCAAGCCCAAAGCAAGCTACAACAAACTAGACATTACAAATGGATGGGGTTTTTACAACAATTTCATCTAATCATCAAGTATAAGAAGGACAACACAAACAAGTTGGCATACATGTTTTCAGGGCCACCCACATCCAAGATTACAGCTTTAGGAACTATGATGCACATGGAGCATTTTACCCATGATGCATACAGAGAGGCATGCACAGAACATGAGGACTTCAAGGAGGTGTTTCAACATCTACAGGGAAAAATTTATATAGAGGAAGGTGACGAAAAGACTAAATATAATTTACATAATGGATTACTCTACAAGCTTGACAAGCTCTATATCCTTAAAGGTGAATGACTGCAGCCTATCATAAAGGCTCACACCTCCAAGGTTGTAAGACAATTTGATGTTGGGAAGATGGTTGCCAACTTATAGAGGTATGTGTACTAGCCCATAATGCAATAATATGTAACACAATATACTAGAGGATGTATAATTTATTGTACTAGCAAGCTCATTAACAAGAATGAAGGTAGAAATACAAGTTCATACCCAAATTCCCACTTTGGTTATTGTACTTGCAGAAATTTAGGTAGCAGAACAAGTGGGAATTTGGGTATGCAAATACGCAACAACCAAAGTATGGTGAAGGCAGCCCTAACTCACATAACAGTCAACCTCAAGACAACTACTCCAAGCCATAGGAAAAGAAGGGCAATAGGAAGACGAAGAAGGACACTAGGAAGTGGTGCGACTTCAACAAAAGCCCTTGGCACAATACCGATGAATGTCGCTCAAAACAATCATTGGTAGCCGAGCTAAAAGAAACAGAGTTGAGCCCTGAATCAAACTCCAATTCATAAAATAATAAAAGGAGATAGATAATTGATGCAGAACCCACTGCCACTGTCGCGACCTACAACAATCCAACCAGAAGAACCAGAGGATCTTGAGGAGGGGGAGCACCTCTTCCATTCACAGATGTTGGTGAAGGGGACCCCACTGCATTTCATTGTTGATAGTGAAAGCCAAAAGAACCTCATCTCAGAAGAGGTCGTCAAGCAGTTGGATTTGTCGACAACACCACACCCACAACCATACAACATCAGGCGGCTTCGCCAGGGCCAAGTTCTTCGTGTCAGCCAACAATGTCGCTTGTCCTACGACATCAAGCCCTTCAAGGATGAGGTACTATGTGATGTTGCCCCACTGGAAGTATGTTATGTTATGTTAAGCCAAGCATATATGTGGAAGCATCATGTTGTCTATGAGTCTCGACCTTGTAGCGTCATTGTTACTCTGGGGGGTCAACTCTACAGGACACCATAGGTAGTTCTGACTATTGTCCTGACAAAACAGTGCCGCAAAGTAATCTCTCATACCGCAAAGTTTAACATCTTCACAATCTGGTCAGAAGAGAAGGACACTGCAACTACTGCAGCCTCGACCCAAGACCTTCCTATCCAACAAAAGCAGATCAACAAGATTGTAGAAGAGCACCAAGATATTCCTATTGCACCTACAAGGGTGCTTCCATATTGCCCAGTCAAACCAAGTTATAATAAATCCCTTCATGTTTTTCATGCTACATCTTCACCAACAGAGTCCTCCCACACTCAGGCAGATCATGCAACTAGATTGGTTAAATATATCCAACCCCACCAACAATAGGTTCATAACAGCCTTTACCAAGCTTAGAAGGACAACTTCTTCAGTAAGACAAGCAACTCACTAAGGTTCAGATTCAACAAAAACTTCCCTGAGAACTTGATGCAATGGAGACCATTTCTTCTTAATGGGGGAATAATGATGTAGATGGAAATTGGTGGCCACCCACCTATTCTACTAGCTCAAAACAAGGGTTTCCACCTTGGCAGTTTTTCTACATCTTTTCTGGTCCTAAATATTTGGGGTCGTTTCGAGGCCCTAAACAATGCTTTTTGGTCCTGCTGCAGTCACACTATAGAATTTAGCCATATTGTGATGGAAAAACGTATAGTCCTCGGATAGACCTTTCCAACGATTTATCGGGCACCCCAAATGGAGATCGTATACAAAAGTTACACCCTTAGGAAGTTGACGTATCAACTACCCCCATCAAGGCCCGCAAACCTTTTGGCCTTTCATCTTCCGAGGTTATGGCTTTGGATTTTCTTTATGTTAAAAAGGCCTTTGGAGTATGATTGTAATCATCATCATCATCTTCTTTCAAATGAGCGTAGCCATCACATCTCTTCTCAGAGATAAGTTGCCACCATTATAGCAAGTCATTCACTCTGTAATTTTACAGTTTTTGTACATTTATTTCATTAATAAAAATTGTGCATTATTGTATCTTTGTATTTATTGCAATATCTCTATATATTTCATTGTTATATCTTTGATTTCATTTCGTTCCCAAAATAATCCGGATCATAGATACCATATTTTTCAATACATTTTGGATGACATTGTGGGAGAATATGGACATTAAGTTGAAGAGATCTACAACATTCCATCCACATACAAATGGGAACACAAAAAGTTGAAGAGATCTACAACATTCCATCCACATACAAATGTGAAGACAAAAAGTTGAAGAGATCTATAGCATTCCATCCACATACAAATGGAAAGACAAAAGTAGTCAATAGGACTTTGGTGCAACTTTTGAAGCGTTACAATCAAAAGCCTTTGAAGACCTAGGATGAAAATTTGATCTACATACAACACTATTAAAATAGAGCAATCTACACTTCTATTGGTAAGTCACATTTTGAAACTTGCTTTGGATATTTGCCACCTTCACCCTTGGATGTTGTATATGGACAACAAGGAGGAGTGAGCAAGGACCTCACAGGAGATGCATTGAGAGCATAAAAAATTGTTGAGAAGATTAGGAAAATCTATACAAGTACATGAGACGTTGAAGAAGTAACAGGAAAATTACAAAGCCAGACCTGATCAACACAGAACCGAGAAGTCACTTAAAGTGGGAGACATAGTTTGGTTACAGTTGAACAAGGAAAGACTATAGGGTCCTGGTAATAAGATCAAGGCTTTTTGGTATGGACCTTTTGAGATATTGGAGAAGGTGGGAGATAACACCTACAAACTCAATCTACCCCCATACATGTGCATTTACTTAGTAGTGAACATGGAGAATCTCAAACTCTACGAGCCTTCCATGCTGGATCATGAGGAGGAGTAGGTCCTACCTTCCATATAGGACTTAGCACCAAATGCTCAGATAAAGTTGGTAAAGGACACAGTTCTGCAAAAGCGGTCTAGAACTACAAGACAAGGGCAACATGACCTTTGGTAGACTGGGTTGAAAGGACAACTTCTAGGCAAAGGAAAATAGTACTCTAGGGAGAAGGTAGAGGAAAATTTTCTTCACCTCATTTAGTAAATCTTATGGGGACCAACAACCTCCTTAAATGGGGAGGTGTGATCTGGATCGGATCATTATATTATTTGGCATCATCTCGATGCTTTTAGAGTGGAAAACACTAGAGGAATCAACTTATAGGGCCATTTTATTGGCAAGTCCTAGTTTGGAAATTTGGGGTTTGAAACCTTCTGAAACCATTTTGAGGCATCAAACGACAATTTTTTAGGTTATTCTACACATCAAGACCTTTCCAATGGTGTAAAAATCGCATCAGTCAGAGCTCATATACAAAAGTTGTGCCTTCCGCAAGTTGACCTACACCATGGTACGAGTGGATGCCACATCAACCCCCATTATTCATGCATATGGGGCTAGCCACGTATAGACTTTCAAGAAGATTCTAGAAGGTCCAAAACCTTATCACAATCGAGGGTTGAGAAAGTAAAAAACCTACCCCTAGATAGCTATCAAGCGATGTTAAATACCAAGCCGCTGGGAGGAGAAGGGGTGCCATTATTTAGCATTGTATTTGTTCCATAGTTGCGCACAACACCTAGGAGTGGTATTTTGAGATCATAACAAAGGAGGAGATATTTTGTAGCAACCATACAAGCCACAGTGTTAAAGACGACTCCACAAAGAGTGTCTCTTTCTTTGTACTTGAATTTGAACAAAAGAGAGAATAACGACATCACCTTCTAGCTATGTTTTCTCATGTATTGGATTTCCTATGTTATAGCTTGTGTTTATTTGTGGATGGTGTGTAAGTATTTTTTTATGTTCTCTATTTTTCGCATTTTAGCTATATTATACATTTTAAGCAGAAAACCAATAATTAAAGAATCTGAGATCTAAAGGAAATTAACCTTCACAATAAAGATTTTGGTATTTTATTAGATCTGTTGTGACAAACCATCCACTGGTATATCCACGACGGTTTACATATCAATTGTCAAGTTATTACGTTTCTTTTATCCAAGAAATTCATTGTGGTCGTTTGTTGTTGTAACTGTGAGTAAGAGCACAAAGAATACCCATGCTCGTTGGCTACCTGAGGTTCTAAATTCATAAGATCCGAAGCTGTGAATCAATGTTTTCCATTGCATATTTGCAAGGTCGAATTGCCTAATATATGAATTTGCTATTGTACGGACACGTAATTCACAACTTGCAAAATTATGTTGTTTTTGGTTAAAAACCCGGAGCTAGCCTTCAAGGGGTTGCTTGTGTTTATTTACATTTTCAATCTAATGGGTCTTTATGTGCTTTGAAGTTTGAAATTGTTGGTTAGCTCTTTGGGTTTATTTATATTTCTACTTTGTTCTATTTGTCTATGCTTTGAAATGGTTGGTCAAATTTTTCTCAATACCCCGTCATCTTTTGACAATACTTGACAGTCGGGAAAAGCTTCCACTTCAACTATTATTCGTTGAATGAAATTTAGAGATCTATGCAATAAGATCGAGATGAAGGGACTTCAAATTCAAATAAGGTTTTTTTCTTTTCTTTCGCATTATGAAACAAACAACAGAATAAACAATTGCTTGATATAATTGAGCTCCAATATTATTTGAAATATTCTTTTAAGGGGCTTTAGCAATGAATTTGTTTTTTTTTTTTTTTTTCGAGAAAGGAAAAACTTTATATTCATAATAAATAGAATATACATATTCTTGTCCCTCTCATGACTGTCCTTTACTTGTCATATTGTTGCCATTGCATTATGTTCACTACAAAACTATCATAAAAACGTTTCCCTGCTTATACATATATTTCAAATCTTCCTTACTTCTGCATCAATTTTTTCATTTTAATCCTGACTTCTAAAGGAGGAAAGACATTTCCTCACAGAGTTGTCCCTCAAAAAAATCCCGAGAAATGTAAGCACCCTCATCCAATGTGAGAGTCTCCTTTGATAGCTCATCAACCATAGTGTTTAGCTCCCTATAAATGTGAGTGAAGGAATACCACTCCAATGTTGGAAGAGTGAATATGTGGCATCAACGGTTTAAGCCTCACCTCCTGCATCTGATTTTGCCCGTTATAGATTGCGACCTTTGAATCACCTAGGATTTGAACTTTCCTTAGATTTAATGTGCTTACCAGAAAGAACAAAGCCCACATGGCAGAAAGTTCAACTTTCATATTTGTTCCTCTTCCTGGAGAGAAACAAATTTTGAAGAAACATGAGTCATAAATATACAAAATTTCCCCAACTTTGCAACATGGTGGGTGACCTTGACTGGACCCATCGAAAAAACCCCAGGGCATTCCTTTGTCCATAGGTGACATAATTTGTTTCTTTTTTCTTGGGGCTCTTGACCTCACATTTGAATTCTCAAGTCAAATTTGCAACTAGCATGACTAATATCACTAGGGACAGATACTTATCCTGGAAGATACATAAATTGAGATCCCACCATAAGAAGTAAATTAAGAAAAAAGGAAGAGAGATAAAGCCCTTGATACCCACATTGTCGTTCCAATTTTTTAACCAGACAAGGAGATTTCCTTCCAAAGCTTGACAATAAATATTAATTAGTTTTGATACCTCTGCCATCACATATTGAGCAAATGAGTAGGAAACAAATAGGTGTTGAGTTGTCTCTTGATCGACCTCACACATGGTGCATGTGTTTGGACCTATCCACCCTCTTTTCAGACCATTGTCCCAAGTTAGCATTTTGTTTTATAGGGCCATCCACAACATTATATTTGACTTTAAAGAGCATGGAACCCCAAACAAAGAACCACTGCCACTTTATTTCTCCCTCAAAAGTGAACTTTATTAGCGTTAGGTAACCTAGCTTATATTTATAGCTTCTTGACTTCTCATTCCTCAACCAACAAAGACTGTCTTCTACACCGTCTTGTAGCTAAAAAAAAATTGAATTTAGAAGGCCTGTGAATGCCTCCCATTCTCCTGCTAAGTTTCCCTCAAGCTTTAGAAAGAATGTCGACTACCAAGAGCTTCTCCTAGTGAAGTCACACCTCCCTGTTCTTGCATCCCATAAAGAGAAAATTTCATGGTCGTATAAATTTGAAACCAGCTCCCTAGAAATTTTGAATCCCATACCCGAATTCACCCACGGGTCCTCTCTAATTCTTATATTCTTCCCATTTCCCACTTGCCACAATATCCAATCTCCTATCAAAGGAAAAGCATCAACCATTTCTTTCCATCCTATCGAGTTGTTAGCCCCCAATTTTTTTGGTATTTTGAACCAGTCCACAAAAGTTCTCCCTGATGAATACTTTGAAGACATCACCTTTCCCCGTAACATCTTGTTATGGGTTAGCCTCCATAAGCTTTTTGTTGCTAGTGATTTGCAAAACCATAAAAAAAAATTATTACCCTGACCTCTGAGCTCCTTACGCATAGCTATTCGTGACCATTTCACTAATGAAATACCTCATGAGTCCTTTCGCCCTAACCAAAGAAATTGAAAGCACAATTTCCTTGTTTTTGTAAGGATTCATTTTGGAATTTTAGCTATTGAAACCCAATACACAAGAATATTGCTTAAAACATATTTGAACAACAATAATCTTCCACCTCTTGAAAGCCAGCGGTGAGCCCACATCGAGAGCCTTGCTTGAATTTTGTTTATAAGCCACTACCAATCTTCAAAGGAGTATGAGTTTGGTTTTAGCTTGAACCCTTCCTCGATGCTTTTGCGTGCATATGGGAGGATATCACTGAGTTGTGCTAAGGCTTCTTCCCAAATTTCACATGTGTATATATTGGATTTAGCCATGTTTATTTGTATACCGGTTCCAGTATAGAAGGAGACCATAATATCTTTTAGAGCTTGGAATTCTTGGACTGTCCCTGCACCAAAGAGAATCATGTCATCGACAAAAAGTGTATGAGAAAGAATTCCATGGAAGTGATTTTGAATCCTTTTAGTAGACCACTTCTCTGAGATTGTTTAATTAACCTACTAAGCCCTTCTGCGATAATGAGGAAAATTAAAGGTGACAAAGGGAAACCTTGGCGTAAACCTTTGGAAGAGTGGAATAAAGTAGATGACAAACCATTAATAAGAACAACAAAGGAAGAAGACTCAATACACCTCATGATCCAGTTGACTATATTTAAATTCATCCCCATTTGGATCAGGGCTAATCTAACAAAAGTCCAGCTAACCTTATCGTAAGCTTTAGATAGGTTTAACTTCATGACAATGGAGGGAATTTTGCTATATTTGATGGAGTGCAGAGCTTCCTGAGCAATGGAGATTGCATCATGGATTTGATGCTTATAAAGAAAACTATATTATTCTTCATAAATAATGTCACTAAGAATAGGTTTTAAGTGGTTGGCGATGATTTTGGCTATAAGCTTATAGATCAAATTGCAACAAGAAATAGGTCGAAAGTCCTCAAAGGATTATGAGGCTTTTTTCTCAAGAATTAAGGCCAAAAAGATTGTATTAAAAGAGCCCCAAATGTTATCGAATCTTTGGGATTATAGGGCCACATTTAAGAGGTCAGAATTTAACAATTCATAGAAGACAGGGTAGAACTCAACAATCAGCCTGTCAAGATTGAGGCTCTTGCATAGAACTCCTCCTGTAGCTAGACATTCATCTACTTTGAAATAGACTTCGAGAAGAGTTCAATGACTTTCAATATTTCTATTATCGGGCACCCATGCGGCCCTATAAAGAGATCATCATAGAACTCCTTCATGCTTCAATTATTTCCTCGAAAGAGGAAACCTGACGCCCATTTAAATCCTTAATTTCCCAAATAGAATTAATTATTTTTCAATAGCTTGTGAATTTGTGAATTGTTTTTGAATTGTTATCACCCTCCCTTAACCAAGTTGCTCTACTCTTAATTTGCTATTGGGTTTCCTCATAATCCAACAAGTCTTTCTTCTTTTTCAATAGCTCACTCAAAGCTGGTTCATACTCTCTCGAGAGTGAATATGATTGCCTTTCTATCAACAATGCCCCTAACTGTGATTCCACATCTAACAAAAAAGAGGTCAATTTCACATTAAAAGATTTTTCCCATGAAGAGGTGACTTTTTAAAACTTTGCAATGTTGTTTGCAAATTGTTGCATAAAGGATTGACTATCGTCTTCCACCAGGGGCCTCCATATAGACATAATTAACCTTTTATAATCCTCCTTCTTGAGCCAGGCATGATTGAACTTCATCGGGGATGGCAACCTAGACCCCTTTTTGTTGATCTCCAACAAGATTGGCATGTGATCAAAGATACCCCAACCAAAATCCTATATTTGAAAGACCATAGGTTATTAATCATCTCCTCATAAATGAGGAATATATCAAGTCGTTTAGCCACCTAGGTTGATCCTTTGCTTCCATTTCGCCATGTTTGGGTCAATTTAAGAGGCTCCAAGTCAATCATATAGTTTTTTTCTAACTAGTGAGAAAATAAGAGTTCCTGGGGGTCTTGCCGTGGATGAGCACCCCAGACCTCCCTTAAAGAAAGTGTAAAATTTAGGTCCCCCCCAAGATGATATTGAACAAATTTAGAGTTCATGAGCTACTCACCCCGTTCCAAAATTGAACCCTATCAGCACAGACCATACACATTGATAAGTCTGGAGGAACAATTAAGAAAATGGTTTGCCAAGTCAATAATGATTCCAAAAGGAATCTAGGAGGATGAGAGAATTGTGAATCAAGGGCTCTGGGTTGAAAGCAACCCTATAGAGAAACCAATTGAATCAACAAAGCTCAAAGACCAATATTTTAGCCAAATTCGAAATGAATCAACTCCTTTTTCACCACTACACATTGCTTCTTGTGTCATTATAAAATCTGGTCTGCAAACTTGCACAAGCCTTTTGAGGGAAAGTACTTTTGGGGCGCCCCAATCCCATGTGCATTGAATGACAACACAATGATTTGGGACCCCTGCCCTAGGCTTTCCCCACTCCAAGGGATCGAACTATAATGGATTGTTTTCCACATATGATCTCTTTCATTACCTGAATTTGAGCTAAAGAGATCAAAGACTTTCTACCTGCATGCCCGCATAACTCTTTTCCATTGCCAAACTGCCTGAACAAACGACTTCAAATCCCTTTTTTACCCTTAAGCATAACAAATAATCTGATTTTATGGATGACTTGGAGAATTGCTTGGAAGAAGAATCCTCTAAGGGGATGGACGACGAAGAGGGGGAACTTTTAGAAGGAGGAGTCTTGCATTGGGGGAGGAAGAGGAAATATTTTCCTTACCAAAGGAGCTTTTAGTCCCCATCAAAGGAGAAGCTACCCCCACATTCTTAGGGATTTTTAGTGAGGGACATACCTTTGAGACAGGGACTAGAGGAACATGGTTCTCTCCAACATAGGGAACTTCAAAGAACTTTTGTGAAAAACTATAAACATTATCAGAGTGAGGCTTACTTGTGGTCATATCCTGAGAAATCAAGAGTGAAGGGACACCTAGAGTCGTGTGACCCGCTTGCTTGTAATCGCTACCATCCTTCTTTGCAGAGGTCACCGCCTTTTCACTGCCAGACTCCAATTTCGAGTGTTTTCACTTCCATGTTCTTTGAAAAGGAGGAAAGTGTGACAGAGGCCATCTGCACTACACTTGTAGATTCCCGACCTTATGACATCCGAAGCATCTAAATGGGACACGCTAATAGTCAATTTTTTGCATCCAAGTTAAACCACCCCACACCAATTTGTTCTCATCAAACATACCCTCCCTCATATCCACCTTGATCTGCACCCAAGCCCATCTCCTATTCGTCTTTGACTCCCATCTTGGCTCGTAGCTTATGAACTTCCCAATCTTGTTCCCAATGGAAATAAGAATCTCTTCTTCCCAAAACACCAGTGGGAGGTTCAAGAGTATCGCCTAGACTTTTGTTGGAGAGGGAGCATCGTTAGTTGGGTCAAAAGAGGTTTCCCACTGTTTTAGGACTAAACCTAAAGGCCCCCAACCCCACACCCCGCCAAAACTCTCCGACAAATCCTCCTTATTTTTAAATTTAAAGTTAATTCCACCCACACACCAAAGTATGAAACTCTAGACGATAACCCATAAGCTTGGTCCAATTTGCATCCAACCAAACTTTTAATGAAGACGAGGAAACATATTTCCCATAGAACCAACCAACAATCGTTCGCCCCAAGAGTTCTGGGATGACTCCAATATAAACATCTGCACCAACCACCATACTGTGATGCTCTTTTTTAAATTTCCAACACTTGGGCTTTTTGTTCTTTGTGTTGATGTGGATCTCCCCAAGTTGTCAGGTCCCCTGGTAGAATTTTCACTAAATTTCTTTTCCTCTGACGACATGCAGGTTCCATGCCAAGGTGGTGCACAAGAAAAAGCTTGTGAATCCCCTGATATCGAGGATCGCTTAGGATCGAGAGGATGTAATGTCCCCACTTTGGGACATCATCACAATGCAAAGACTTATGATGACCAGAGTAGCCAGATGGATGTTATAGCGAGTACAGGGGTATTTGAGAGGCCTTGTGGGGTCTAGTTGGCATTGATCATCATATTCCATCATTATGAGCCATTCCACACAGGTTGTCTTTGGTTTCGTTCCATTCCAACGATTTCCATGATTTTGACTATTTTGAGCTGTAAGTTAATTAAAATCACCGAAGAGGTCATTTTGGGTACATTACTTGGAGGAACCTCTCAGTGTAATAGCTCATTGGAATCGGGAGGAGAAACACTATAGGATGGGATGGCTAGAAGTGACTTTCAGTGGCCAGGGAAGCCACAAGGAGAGATAAGGAGATTTTCAGAGGTAAAAAGGTTAATTAATTAATTAAAGTGATTTAATTAATTAATTAAATATTAATAAAATGAAAGTCACTTTGGAGGGACAAGGCAAGCCAAAAATATAAAAGAAAGGCAAGGGCCTCTTTTCATGCATTCATGTATGTTTATCAGTTGATATCTGGCTTTAGCTAGTGAGCCCATCTCTTGGGGGTTTTGAGGGTTTTGACTTAACAAACCCTAGAGGACGATTTGGTGGTGAAAGATTCCACCTAGCTTGTCCCAAGCTTGGTCTAAGAGATGTAATACTCTCCCACACCATTCTAGTCAGATCTACATCAGTGCAGGAGCTTCTAGACAGCCACAGGCACATGAAGAGGAGGAGGGCGCACCATTGGGGATTTCCAGCAAGGAGGGTGCACCATCTTTGGAGAGAGATTCACTGTAAGAGATTGGCAGGGCCGTTGAGGATTCTATCACTTGGGTTTTCATTACAGGGCCTTGGACATCAGATCTAGTGCTTTCTGAGATAGTTTTATGGCTCAAATTATTTCTTGAGCAGTGGGGCAAATTAAAGAGAAGGAGGGCATTTTTGAGATCCAGATCTAGTCCGTTTGGAGGGGTTACACTTCAGATCTGACCCTGAGACTTCACCTAGTGACTTGCAGTGTCCCGATCTATATTTTTGGAGAGTTTCAGAGCATTTGGAGGCCTCCTTCAGCAGGGCCGAATTATCTAGGGCTTCAGTCATCCAGTGGGGTGCACCATTCAGTGGGGGATTTTAGATCTATAGAGATTGAGAGGGATCTTGGAGATTCGGGCACCTGGGTTGTTCTTACCATCACTCGATCTATCAGTTGGCATATTTCTTAGGGTGATTGGACACTTTTGGCAGCAGGGCCGAGTTATTGAGGGTTTCAGTCTTCTATTGGAGCGTGGCATTCTTCAGCTGGAGAGTTTGGCACTCAGATCTGCTTGTATTGATCTTCATTTCTTATTCAGCCTTAGAGGCATCTTTTGTATTAGCGGGAGCATTTTGTAGCAGCTCTTATCTATTGTCTATCTTCTTGGCCATCTGTTGAGCATTCCAGATCGGCATCTTCATTGTAGCAGGTTTCTCTATTTTATGAATAAAGAAGATTTGAGATGTTTTGGCTTGTCTATCGTATTGCATATGGTTGAGGTATGTTCCATGGTTATCTCTTTCTGTTATTTGCTGCATACACACATATAAACACATCTAAACAAATAGATCAACAAACCGTTTGATGAAATACCACAACTAGAAAAAAGTTTCAAAAAGACACCAAAACAAGTGATGATCCTTGCATAATGGCTTGGGATCATTACAGTGGTATCAGAGCTTAAATCCTGCAAACCTGAGGGGTATTTCATAGGGATAAATGGATTTTTGGAAGGAAATGGAGATTGTTAACAGGATTGAGGAGTGTGAGAGG
>ML782425.1:732611-745280 GCA_009831015.1 Picea engelmannii
ACACGGACGAGCCGGTGTCGTGGAAGTCGTCAGAAGCAGTTGCCAAAGCGGCGAAAATGGTGAAGTATATCGTATGAATTCTTCCGGCTGCTAATTTTTACTCGTACGAAGTTTGGTGCCGGACTTTGTACGAAGAAAGCCTTGGTTTACAGGGAGGACGGCTCACAAGGCGAAGGACGGTATTTTGTTATTCTCTGTAATCTCTGAAATTTAATGAGATTTGCTGTGGGTTTGTTGAACTCGATAAGTTAGTAGAAAAGGCATCAAGTTTCAGTACACATCCCAAAAATTTTAAAGTAGTAGGAGTTTGCAGAGCTTTTGCGCAGTATTTGGCATATGTCACTTGTTTAAGAGACATTTCGTGCTTGCGGAAGGTCTTATAAAGCATTTCTTTTACAACAACAATGGCGCCATCCAAGCGTCTTAACAACGGTGGCAAACCTGGTCAACAACTTCCAATTTCGTCCTTTTTCTCTCCCGGGAAACCTTCAACCCCTGCAACTACAAAATCGCAGCGTTCCATTTCGTCCTTTTTCTCACCAAGTTCTCCCTCCACACCTTCTCCACAGAACAAGCCAAAGCCTGTCATGTGCATTGGTCATTTGCAGCCCCCATCAAAATCTCCGTCTGAAAGCCCCGCAGAAGTGCCTTTAAAGAACCCTAACGCCGAAAATCCCTCGTTTTTCTCTGATTCCCCCTCGTCACCTCCGGCGAAAAGACCTCGAGTTGGAATCGATTCTACGTGCAATGAAACCCTTGATTGCGACCCCAAAAGATCGGTGGGTGAGAGACTGAGGGTTTACTGGCCTATGGACGATGCCTGGTATGAAGGCCGCGTAATGTCTTACGATGAGAGCACGAAAAGCCATGTTGTGATGTATGATGATGGCGAGGAAGAATGTTTATTGCTTGCGCAGGAGAAAATTGAATGGATAGAGAATGAGTACAAAATAAGCGCACCGCCCCACCGGTTTCGGCGACTGAAGAAACTGAGCGAGAAGAATGCTCCAGATGCCGAGGATTTGAATTCTGGAGAGAAAATGGTAAAGGCCGTTTCTGATGTAGACCCTCCCAGTTCCATAAGCTCAAAACAACCATTAACCCCACATTTGGCGGAGACTAATATTGAATATGAAAGTTCAGGGGAGGACGACTCTGATGAAGATTGGGGTAAAAATTTGAAGAATGTGGATGGTACCGATGATAACGAGAGCGAAGAAAACGAGAGATTTGAAGAAGAAGAATCGCTGGAACGAAAACGCAAGAGAAGACCAGGAACTACCCATAAGGGAGCACGCAGCAAAAAAATGCTTATGAAGAAAATTGATGGCAACTCTCCTAGTGATCGATTAAAATTAGGTAGCCCTGGCAACGAAATGAAAGGGGA
Source organism: Picea engelmannii (assembly GCA_009831015.1). Classification (NCBI taxonomy): domain Eukaryota; kingdom Viridiplantae; phylum Streptophyta; class Pinopsida; order Pinales; family Pinaceae; genus Picea; species Picea engelmannii. The sequence continues at coordinate 733,999 of ML782425.1, forward strand.
AGTGAAACCCATTGCTCCCACGGCCTGTAAGCCTCTTGGCTCAATGCAGGAGAATACAAATGGCAGGAAACCTTTGAGGCAGGATGATGACAACAGTATCTGTGAAAAGCTGAAGTCTTTGCAAGGTAATGACACCTTCTTTCCCTTCTCCAGTATTTGGTGTTTCTTTAATTTCTTATAAATCAGTTCAAGAAGGGGCAGGGGTTGCCATTTTGCCTAATGGAAGTCTGTTGACAAACAAATTTACACAAAATAGTAAGGCTGTTATGTTGTAGTAGGTTTTTATTACATTTGCCAGGCATAGGAAAATGTTCTTTTTTGGGTTTGAATTTGCTGCGAGAAGCATACTCCAAGTACTGCCCAGGATTTGCACCTGGCCTCATGCCTTTTTGACATGCCATGAGCATGGCTCAGATCACAGTAAGGACAAAACCCTGGTGGATGGCTTAAATTCTTTCAACCTCACCAATGAATCAAAGCTCCGTTGGTCCTTGGAAAATGCTTTTACTTGAACACATGCCGCTTAAAGATTTATTCTATTATAAATTAATATGCCTTGGTGGCTAACTTTGCTTGCAAGGATTGAGTCATTTCTTGAATTTTTCCTTAGGCAAAGGTCCAGCACATAAATTGTCATACCGAACTTCTTTTATATGCCTTTTGTTATAACTTATAAGATTTGGCTTGAAGGTGTCAGTAAATAAGTATAGCTGAATGCTTGGGTTTGCAAGCTGTTCGCCACATTGCCGGTATAGTGCGTGTTTCATATCAGGAACCATGCTGGCAGTTTGTTATTATTTTAGCAGTCCATGGATAGAAAAGCTCGCTAATGATTGTAAATACAGCCAATTCAGCGATTTGAAATATCTTTTTAAGCAAATTACAACTATCAGCATTAATGATTCAGGATTTCATTCTTCCTTTAACAAGAAAAATAATTGTTTCGCAGGTAATAAAAGGTAGAGTTTACCTGTTCTTTTTCTATGTCATGTATACTTAAGAGTGAAAGGTTTGAATGCCTTGCAGACTTGGTAAGTGGCAGTGGGATGCCAATCACTCTGACTGGAGAAGTTGCAGAGCGCTTTGGCTGTCGCATGACAGAGAAACTGAAATTCCTTTTTAAGTAAGTATTTTTTCCAGTTTTATTGCCAGACTGAGGTGCTATGGTCCAAAATTGTTTTTCAGGCTAACACAGTTTTCTCTGAATTTCTTAAAACTTATGAAAGATGATAATCTTGGTTTGATGTTACAGTGGCAGCTAGTATTAATTTGCATACTAGATTCTTGTTTTTCTTTTAGTGACATTTTGGGTGTAAGCTCTTATAAGTTATAATCAAAACAAATCATTGAAAGGTCAATATGCTAACCATGGGCACAGCTTTAAAGGTCAACATAGCTAAATCCTTATAGTTTATCTGACATTAAGGCATGGTTGAACTGGTCTTAGTACATGAATATTCAATAAATCAGTAATAGTCTTTGACCTGATTTGCTTGTATGCCAAAGTTAACTGGTCCACATGAGAAAGTGCTTGAAACTTGATAGCATGTCAACTTCTAGAAGTGCCGATATCCGTTACAGAATTGCTTAGGCTAAGATGTTGTATCAACAACCTGCCATACATGTCACATACTTACATGGTGAGAGATTGGTAGCATCAATGCATGATTCATTTAAAATGTTATATTTCGGTAGTCGTGGAGCTCAACATAGTTTAATGGATTGTGCGTAAGCATGGGGCCCAAATCTGTATGTGGGGTTGTCGGGAAGGGAAAGTATGCATATTGATAATGTTCTTCCAAGTATATTAGTTGCAGAGATGCGAAAGCAGGGAAACACATCCGAGGGACGTGTGGAGACACACCTCAAATTTTAGGGGGCATCATAGGGGATGTTGAGGTCCCTGTCACAGGGGCCCTGTCTCTGAAATCCTAAAAACACAAAGATTTAAAGATATGAAAACATTAATGATATATTTAATTTTTTAAGTGTTAAAACCTAAAATTTGAAAGTTTTTTCTTTTTTCTTTTTTCTTTTGTTTTGAGAAATACGTCTTATAGAGTCTCTTTGATTAAGCTGCTGCACTACGAGGGGCATATCTATGCTGTGAAAGCAACCCAGGACTTGCACCTGGTCTCATCCGCACCCACTCAAGGGGTTTTGAACCCTGGTCTCTGTGTCAATACAAGTCTGATCACCTCACTGCTCTCTGCTAGACCAGACTCCAGTGGGCTAAAAGTTAGAACTTAACAATGAACATATCGATATATGATATGAAAAGCAATGGCAATTATGATTTATGCTTTTAATCAAATTTGTAAACATGAACGATGTCATGGAACCATGAAATAATTTAATAAATATTTGCATTGGCATGCAAGTTATAGCAAACATTATTCTTCAATCACCATTGTATTTCTCATTGAATTCATAATATTCAAGAGATACTAATCAGTGATACAGGGGATGCCAAATGTCATGCAAATGAAAAGTCACTTTGGGGGAGGTTTACAAGGTAAGTTGACTTAGTTTATGCATTTTAGGTTTTCATTTTTCTAATACTTCTATAAGTTCCAAATGTTGAATTTTGGGGGAATGCCCAGGTGCCTCTGATTTCAGGGGTTCAGGGAGATGAATGGCCTAGTGTTCCCCACATGTTCACATTTCACCTTGCTTTTCACCGAGTTTTGCAAAAATGGGGATGGAAACTCATTCTGGCCATCTCATCAAATCTGAATCTGCATTGTACAATTTCTCATGCATACATTCCACAAATCTGCTACCTACACGTGGGGGTTGTTTCCTAGTGTTTTACCTAGTTTTTTATTAAATATCAAATACAGTTCTAGCCAGTGTTTAGAATTGGTTTCATTCTTTGCATCTCTATTGGTGAGTTTGTCAATATACAGTTGCTTTTGCTAACTTTATTGTTTCAACTTTTTTTATTTTATAACTAATGATTTTGTTTAACACAAGGATTACAATTTTTTTTAAGAAGATCTAGGGGAATCTGTAACTAGCCGAGATTACTTGGGTGAGACCCAGGTTCAAATTTGGCTGGTTGCCACTATAAACCCTAGGCTAACTGCCAGTATCCTGCAAGCCAACACTTAGCATGAAACTCACGACTCAACCTAGGGCCGAGACATCCTGAGAAACCCACGAGAGACATCTCTATCCTAGGGGCTCCTACACTTCCCGCCAAGCCTTAATGGGTCATTGTCTCATTGGGGATATGAACTTGGGTGGGGAGAGTGTGAAACATACTTCCCAACCATTCGAGCTATTGCCCCTTAAATTACAATATTAAAATAAAAATGTGGATTGCATGATGGTCATCAACAAGACATTCAATATGATAATCATGTCTTCCAAGGTAAAAAGGTACCATGAGCTACTTGCCCAAAAGTAATTTAAATGAAAAATTGCAAGCTTTAAACAATAATCACTAAAAAATGAATCATCCTAATAAATATCAGAATTTTTTAGAGGACATGTATACAAACGCACAAGTGCCCATTAGTTACTTAACTAAAAGTGCTTCTTTTGAATAGCAACAAACACTAAAAGATAATTATTAAATATGATTTATTATGAATAAATTAGAATGCTTTGGAGGCCATGCTGACAACAACTTTTAATAAGAATTTCTTGCCTTGGTTGAACCCTTTTCGGACGTTATCCCATCCTTTGCTATCAGTAGTAGCTAAGTATTTCAACTAATATCATTTCTTGGGAGGTCAAAATAAACACCCATAATACTTACTAATGTACCAAGAGTGATTAAATCTTTAAGGCCATTCTAGATAGGTCTTAGGGGTCCTTTAGTCTTAGATGAATGGGGATGACAGTTTTAACTTTTATCCATTAGTAACTGTACATCACTCAACGATACTCTTTGTCTTGCAATCATCTTACATCTTTATTTTATTTATAACTATTTTATTATCTGTATCTAATTTAGAGATCCCCTAGTCGCTCCCTTGATGTATTGTACACTGTATCTAGCAATGCCAATGATGACTTCTGGTCATTTTGGACATTAGTATAATCTCTTTCTTAGCCATTCTTAGAAGTGTAGTTCCTAATTAATTAAGGTGATGGTGTGATCTGTCATTGACATTTTTGTGGAGCTTCTCTAGCTTTTTCAAGCCTTCTTTAACAAGGTAGTTTGGTTGTTTAGTGTTAGAGCACAAGTGCTGGATAAGATTAGTAGGTGATTATGCTCAAGTTGAGTCTTTTGTGCTGAAGGTATAATTTGCAAGCAAAAACTAAATGATCATTTGTGCACTTAGACGATTATGTGTGTTTTGTTATTTAACCAGAAGAGGTAGTTTTCCCATGGCATAAACGTTAATGTGTCTACTATTTTAGTTGAGGGAGAGAGTGCCATTGTTTTCTTGAAAGTGCTTTTGTTTAACCTCAAAGAGAAACATTACAATTGGCCCAAAGAGGCTAAGCATCATATAAGCACTTCCATTTGGCAAGCTGCCTGAACAGGGTGTCTCTTTTCTCAAAATCATTTAGGACTAGCACTTGGCCCCAATTGTTTTTCATGTTCTTGGGTAAGTTAAACCTTGATGGGTGGCTTGACATACCACTGTCCATTGAACAGTGACTCCATTGGCTAGAGTGTCGTTGGGAATTACCCACCAAGTAAAAGTTGGAAAACAAAAGGTCTCCATGCAATTTTATGGAAAAAGGATCAAACAAATTTATATATGGAGTTTTGGAGTGCATGCCCACTCACTTAAACTTAAATTTGTTAGAGAGTACTGCCAAAGTAGGTGAATGAATTTTTACCCTTACAAACAAGCTAATGACCTAAGTTGTCTTGCTTTTAAAGCTGGGCAGTGGTGGCATGTCAATTTTGATTGAAGACATGCAAGAGAGGTGTGGATCTAATGAAGCCATTACAATATCTTCCAAACTTGTAATGATACAAAGAAATCAAATTATTGTTTGATATTGGTATAACTAGTTAGCAACATCTAGATGTTGCTTTAAGAGAGAATACACTAGAGAGGTTTGGTAAAGGTCTTCTAGACATGGAAAGCCTTGTGGTCGGTTGCTTGGTAATTAAAAAATATATTGGGACATTTTAGGACTTGTATTTTGAAGGTTTGGTATTTTCAAAAGCTTGGGCGTTTCACTAAGCCTTTAAGAAATGACCAATTTGGGAAGCAACTTATTTGACAGGATCATATTGTCATTAACAAGGTCGTAAGCATCTTGGAACTTATTAATTTTAGTGTTAAGAACAGAGTCACAAATAATGGAAATATTGTTTTGGAACCAGCAAAGAATGACTTCGTAGACATTTGCATCCATTTTATAAAGGCTAACCATTGAATATAATGGAATTGAATGGACCATCTTATTCTAAGTTAATCTTCTTTTTAATTGAGTGCCATTTTGTATTTCTACTGTTTGTCAAGCTAATTCACATAATAGAAGTTTTACTTCATGGTTTTGAGTTTGCAATGAGAGTAATTCTTAATAGAGAAAGGAATCTTTAAATTTTTTATTAAAAATAAAATCTCCAAGAATGCTCTATTCAACTGGCATTTCCAAGTTCTTTAACCTTAGATGGCTTCAACAATCCACCAATTTAGACAAAGCAAAACTTTGGCCTTTTATCATTATGAAACAAAGAATCCTTTTTGACTTACATTTCCTATCCTGATGTAATATAATACGTTTTTATTTTTTTTGGAAAAACCATTTTAAGAGAGGCTCATAATGAGTTAATGAGTTCGATTAACTCTTGGCAAGTTGCATGACTTGGGGTTTAGCATGAGGTAATATACATGTTTGGCTATAGCCTTGTGGATAAATGGAATTAGCATTGCATGGGAGCTACTCCAGGGGTTGGGAAACCTGTTCCCTATGTTTCCTCAGTTTTGGGGGCTTTGGAACTGGTAGGAAACGTTCTAAAAGCAGGTGGAACGGTTCTTGGAGCTTTAGGAGCTTGGTATGAGCTTTTGAGTGAGGGGCACACTGCTGCCAATGCCATTTCCATGATGTTTTGTGGGTTTCCGGCTGCATGGGGACCTAATTCACTTTGTCCTGGTGCATTTTTTCTGCTAGGTTACTACTCCACATCAAGCTAAACTGGGCCCATAAGCTGTTAACTATGATGGATGTACCTTTATGAATTCACATATTAGGTTTGCACTAGTTGAGTCCTTGTTAGGTTATTGATATGTAGGTTTCACGGTGGATGTTCCATTTTTCAGAGGTGTTTGAAATCCATTGTTTTAATTGTCGCCATGTCTTAAGTCTGTTGAATACCTTTGTTATTCAACTTTTCATTTTGATTTGTTGTTAATGGCCTCATGTCGATAAACATTTTCTAAGAGTCTAGAGCGGTTTCAAAATTGGTTTAAGTGCCTGTTAATTGGACCTTTCCTTGTCGACCTGGTTGAAGTTCAAACACTTTGGCGTTTATAATAAAATATATTGAGAACTACTATAAGTAAAGGAATAAACTTTAAGAGGCAGCTACATTATTTTTTTTTCAAAGAAAAAATCCTTTATATTCGATATTTCAAGTGTGAAATCAGAAAATACATCTTGATTGCCTTGAAAGGCTCAAAAAAGACATATTCTCTGACCTATCCAATACCAGACCTCATCTCTGTCCTATCTTATGCATTAACAGTCATCCTGGGCTCCATTCAGTTAGCCTATCACAAATTTTTAAACTAAAACTTTGCAGTCATAGGCTTAGAACAGAACTGAACGGAAAAAACATAATCAGAACACAGGCCTATTGACCTTCCATCGTCAACTTCAATATAGAGATCTTTCATGTATTGAGATTTGTGACCCTCTTCTAAACTCTTGTTCAAAAAGGATCCCTTCCTGCATTAATAAAGTTTCTTTTGAGAGCTGATCTGCCTTTGTGTTGTATTCTCTATAAATGTGTTTAAAAGAGATCTCCTCAAACCTGTTTTTTACCTCCATTACCTGATTCATGATTGGGACTAGTGTCAAGTTTCCAGTTTGGTACTTATTGTTTGCCCAGTACATCAACATCTTGGAGTCTCCATAAACCTGAAACTGCTTTAAACCCTTTTCTGCGGCTGTTTTCAGAAGGAGCCATAAAGCATAAAACTTCGCTCTATTATTGGAACCTCGACCAGCAGCCTTTTTCAATCAAATGTAATGAGAGGGTTCAAAAAAATGCAATTGCCCACACATACCTGGGGTTCCTTGGCAGTCTCCATTGAAGAAACCACAAGCCTTCTCATAGTTGATATTTGGCTCTTTCAGAACTCTTTCAGTCTTTCTGACTTAGGCTTCTAGCATCCTTCAAAATAAATTCTAATTTTATGTGCTACTTGTGCAGGGGTCACATCAGTCCCCTGAAAAATCGTACAATTTCTTGAGATCCAGATCCCCCACAAAACAAAATAAGGCAGAGCCTTAAAAGAAATTTCTGACTTGTTTGTTACCCAGGAATAGAAACAGTCTACTAGAGACACCTGATCCCATTTATTTCTCCCATTTGAGATTTTTAATACTTACATTCTAAACAGATCTGGAAAAAGAACAAGAGGCAAACAGATTTTTCACAGATTCTTCACTACCTTTGCATAGAATACATCTTCCCTGGCTCGTGCCAGCTTTTCTTTTGTCCATGGTCCCATGTTAATATTTTATTTGCCAATCTAGCTGTTACACCTCATATTCTATGATGCTTCACATTGTGATGTTCATCGCATTGATGGAGTTTGCAGCTGGTACCTTTGGAGCTTTTGGATGGACTTGGGGGGATACATCTTCATGGAGCTTCTTTACTTCTTAATAGGATGATTTGAGGGAGATCTTTGGTGGAGGAGATTCACTTTTCTATGGTGGATGGTCATGGTTGATGGGCATCTAGTGGTTTGGTGCTACTTTCATGCTTTTGCTGGATGGATCACTCTCTTGGCATGTGGATGCTTGCTACTTCACGTGTCATATTTTTCTTGGTGCATCCTAGTGATCTTGTATGGTGATGTTTTATTATTGATGTCACTAGGAGGGGGTGTTCTATATGGTCCCCTTTTGTTGAATGTGTGGCGGGGACATACTTGAAGTTTGATGGAGTAAGCACTTTTCTTATGTCTCTTTCCTATGGTATTGAATGTGGTATAGTGATGCACTTTTCTTTGGTGGGATTATCCTAGGTCATATAACATTGTAATATTAGACATCACCCAGGGGTGGTGTGTATTTGATGATGTAAGTGCCCTTGTTGATGTCTATTTCCTAAGTTTGAGTTAGAGGGGGGTGTACTACGCATGTTTCCTTGGTGATCAAGCCTTTTCTCGAGGTTTGATGATAATAATAATCTAATTTTAAGGTCACGACCAAGCTAGACACTTGCTATTTTGGGAGGTTTGACTAGCCTTGCATATGGAGTGTTCTACCTAGTTGGCACTCTTGCACACTTAACTATGGAGTTAGTTGGAGTGCCCCACCTTGAGATTCACACGTATGGAGTGGTTTCACACTTGTTCATGCAACTTGTGGACCACACTTGCTATTTTGAGGAGGTAGTTGAGGTGCGCTCTCCTAGGGAGAGTATTTAACTGTTTTCTTATATCATGCACCTTGGAGGGTGCACTTGGAGAGGTTTTCTAGGCGGACCTTGAGCACATTCTCTTATGTTAAGGAATTTTTTTATTGTATTTGCATGCATGCATCTTGGAGGGCACACTAGATGTGGACCTTGTAGCATCTTTACTTGGTCAAAGTGCCTATTTTTAGTGATGCGCACCCTCTCTTGGATATTTCTTGCACATTTCTTCATATTTTTGGATGGGACAAACTGTCTTTGAGAGAATGAAGGATAGAGATCATACTTGACACCGTCAACCACGATGGGGATAGATCTAACTACATTGTTTTATTATTTCTTTTACTTGTCATGGAGTTAGTTGGGAAATAATGGCATTTTATTGTGAAAAAGGTTAAGCTACCTTTGTCAAAGAGGATCTTTCTCTCCATAATTTGTAATCGGTGATGAGGAATTTATGATTGTGGATTTGGAGAAGTGGAGAAGGTTGGAGATTGTAGAGCTTAGAGAAGATTGATTGGAGCTATCTTGTGTATCAAGCTTGAAGATTAGTGAAGCATTGAGGTATTGATCTACTTTGTTGTATGGTCTTATTATGCTCATCAATTGTTGTTTATATGTTGTAGTTTCTTTTTATTATCATTTTTTTTTGTTTATTTCTTTACATGTGGTTCACGACACTGAAGATCGGTACTCGCTACTTCCACGAAATCCCCCCCCCAAAATCTGCGAGAGAACATGGGGAGGCCGAGCATTTTCGGAATATTTGGGCTCAACAACAAGAGCATCATACAGACCCATTTAAGGGCATCACATGTCACTTACAAGGAATTGAACTTGGGTGGGGAGGGTAACAACCATTCCTCCCAACCACCCAAGCTACATCCAATGGATAAAATCTATTTATTATCATACTTATGTGATGTCTTAATAATGAACCTAATATTCATTTAGGAATAAAAAATGTGAGGAGGTTCTCCCTCTTGTTTATTTGTGTTTTATTTCTGAACTTGCTTTCCATTTTTCCATGAATTAAGTTGCAGATTTGTAAGTACATTCAACGATAAAATAACACCTTCACATTTGTATTGATGAGTGGCACTTCTAGCCCTCCAAGACTTGATTCTATAGTCTATTTTCAACAAACACATTGGGGTAAATTGCATCAAACTAGTTCCTTTTACCCTAAGTACACACCTAGGCGATGAATGTATCAAATAGTTCCTTCATCCATTGATGGTTGATTGTCGCAAACTAACCCTTTCTACCATATAACCTATTGAAGTAGTTGACTATGGGAAATTAGTCTTTTCATTTCATGCAATATTTCATAACTCCATTAGCCCAATAAGTTGATAGACACTTGTCTCATATCATCCCATTTCCTTGTTTTCCTCTTCTTCCTTTCCTTTCTTTTCGATATCCCCTTTTCCCATTTCCATTTTCATTTTCATATACTACAACTACCTTTGTTTTAACAAGGTTTACTCTTCATTTTCACCTTGAGCCTCCACTACATAGCCTTGGTGATCCTATCTTTAAGGAAGCCCTCCTTGTGTTGGAGAAGAGCCAACTTAAAGTGTGGGGAAGAGTTGCTGAGGTGACAGTGGGCAACCTTCTTGAATTACACAAAGTTAACAACACCTTGGTGTTTGGGACTTTTCAATTTTGTGGGTGCTAGCTTTTGTTGTAACACTAGCCATAAGAAAATTTCTGTTTTTAAAGGGCTTTCAAGCTTCCAAACCATCTTCCACCACCATATTCTTTCTCCTTCCTAAATTTTTCCCATTTTAGCTGAATATCCCAATCTAGCTGTCTAATCCCGTATGCCTTGATTCTTTGACCATTTGATCAAATCCTCTTGCTTTGAAATCTTAATAGCACTGGGATTCAACAAATTCACATATTGATTCCATTCATTTGCTTTTTCTCCTTGAAACCGCAAAACATCTACTGATTTTCACCCTTAGGACCAACTGTTCCTTCCAGTAGGAGTTGCCACATTCTCAAGTGAGTGGTAACCCATAGAATGTAGGTCATTTATAGGTGCTTTAGATAACTTGAAATTTCCTTTGCATCCAATCCAGGGATCTCCCCCCACTCTACTTGGCATCCCCTTCCAACCTTCCAGGTTGCCCATTTTCCAACTAGGGGGAAGTCCTAACCAATGCTTTCCAAACAATTGAGGCTCCTTGAAAACTTTTTCTTTCCAATCTATATTAACTTCCATATACTTTCCTTTTAGGTGTTTTACTTCCATCACCTTACCCCAAAGCCTTTCATTGTAAGTTAACCTCCACAGGGTTTTAGCTGCCAGTGCCAAGCTGAAGACATGAATATTTTTTAGTCCCCAACCACTTGCTTCCTTTGGGGATGCTACTCTTAACCATTTTACTAAAGGAATTCCTTCCTTTTCCCTCTTTGTTGTCCATAAAAAGCTAAAACACCTTTTCCTGATTTTATCGAGGATACCTTTTGGGATGTGTGCAATAGACATCTAATACATCAGAATGCTTTCTAACACAGATTTGGCCAAAACCAATATACGTCCATAAGATAGCCATCTATTGCACCATATAGATATTCTTACTTCAATTTTGTTGTACAACCAAAGCCAACCATCATACTTGTAGTAGTTTGGCTTTAATTTAAAACCCAGATACTTTATTCCTTGTTCAATGTCTAAATGATTTTTAGGCATTGGATTTGTCAC